>CABHPQ010002114.1:0-66669 GCA_902168405.1 Peromyscus aztecus
GAATAAACCGGGCTGTTATGAAATGTCACGATGTGTTAAGGAAACCCGAAATTCTTTCTCCATCAGGTTCAGATATCAACCTGTGAAGCTGACCTGAGACGAGGGTCACACCCTTATAGAAAACAACACCGAGGACTTGATTTGGGAGGGAGCTGCAGTTTGGTCTCGCTCTCAGTTTCTCAACGTCCAATCTGAATTTTAAAATGGAAACACACTGGTCGGACCCTGAGCAGACGCTCCTCATCTCATACCCCAGGGCTTCCCCTAAGCTCCTCCTTACGAGACCTTGCCTCAGCCAGATGAAGGTACACAGTGGCCGTTCATGTGCTTCTGGTCCACTTGATCTTGCTGTTTGTCTGTTTTGTTTTGACACAGGCTCTCACTGTGTAGCCCCAGCTGGCCTAGAGTTTCCAGAGACATGCCTGCCTCTGCATCCTGAGGGCTGGGGTGAAAGGTGTGTGCCACCTAATACTCTTGAGATGTCAGACATGTTCTAATCCTCCTAGGCTCATCCAGGATGTCAGCATTCCTTAAACCTCACTTAATTTTTTTTTAGATTTACATATCTTATATATATATCATATATATGATATATATATATATGAGTGTTTGAATGCTTGTATATATATATATATTTATATACATACATGTATGTATGGCATGATGCCTGTGGAGGTCAGAAGCCGGTGTTGGATTCCCTGGAACTGGAGTTACAGATGGCTATGAGCCACTACGTGGGGACTGAGAACCGAACATGGGTCCTCTGCAAGAGCATTAAGTGCTCTTAACTGCTGAGCCATCTCTCTAGCCCCAATAGGCACTACTTTGTCACGGCACATTACTGCTTTTTTTTTTTTAATTGAGACAAAGTGTCATGTAGTCCAGGCTGGCCTCAAATTTGCTGTATCCAGGAGGATGACTTTGAACTTCTGACCCTCCTGTGTCTTCCTCTCAAGCGCTAGGATCACAGGTGTGCACTTGGTTTGTGTGGTGCTAGGGAGCAAACCCAGGGCTTTGTGCATGCCGGGTAAGCACTTTACCAACGGAATTATATCCCCTGCCCCACGCTGTTATTTTTTTTTCTTTTGGTTTTTCGAGACAGGGTTTCTCTGTGTAGTTTTGGAGCCTGTCCTGGATCTCGCTCTGTAGACCAGGCTGGCCTCGCACTCACAGAGATCCACCTGCCTCTGCCTCTCGAGTGCTGGGATTAAAGGCGTGCACCACCAACAGCCCGGCTCTACATTGTTATTTTTAAGTTGAGGCTGGATACAACTTACACTTGTTTTATTATTTGAGATTTTGTAACTTTATCATAGAGAATTCATCTGCAGTTCGCCATGTAGACTTTAGTATCCGGTTAGAAATGAAACAAGAAACTTTTCAGCAGTTTTTAAGACTCGGACATTTTAAGCTTTGTTTTTTAAGGTTGGCTTATATTTTGAAATAATTTGGACTGGTAAAAATAAGCTGTAAATACATAATCTTTATAAAGCATCACCTAACTCTCCCAAATATCAGAATTGAACATAACATTAAAATTAGGTTGGAGAACTGGAGAGACGGCTCAGTGATTAGAAGCACTGGATGCTTTCCTAGAGGACCTCTGTTCAGTTCCCAGCACCACCACACAGCTAACAAACCTCTGCTCTGATGCCCTCTTCAGGACTCTGAGGGTACTGTATGCACAGGGCACACAGACATACACTCAGATAAAACACACATACATATAAGATAAAAATAAACCTTAAAAAACTAGGGTTGGTATAGATACAGTAGTTTTGTTTGTTTGTTTGTTTGTTTTGAGACTAGATCTTGCTATGTAGTTCAATGTGGGCTTGAACTCAATTACCTTCCTGCCTTAACCTTCCCAGTGTTGGGAATACTGGAATATGCCACCATGTCCAGTTGGATATGCTATGGGTAGATTTTATTCAACTTTTGCCAATGGTTCCCATCAATGTCCTTCTTTTGGTCCAGGACCCAGTCCTGAATCTCTCATTTACCCTTAAGCATTGCGTGACAATGGCCCCCACCCCAACCTTTGTGAGCCTCAACCTTGACACTGGTGTGTATTTCTTAGAGTGACTCTCAGTTTGGGTTAGATTTCTTTCTTTTCTTTTTTTTTTTCAGTTAGACTGAGGCAAAGTATTTTAGGCAAGAACATCTCAGAAAGGACACACCTTTCTCAGCCCCTTGAATCATGTGACTCCTCAGGATGATGTCAATTTTGTTCAGTTGGCACAGGGTGTGTCTGCTGGTTTCTCCACTGTCAGGTTTCTGTTTTCTCTCTGTAACCGTTACACATCGGATGGCGAACTATTCGGCAAGGCAAACAAGCCTGTTTTTCTTAGTCCTTTCAGGCTGCGATCTCAAAAACACCACACACCGAGGGGCTGAGAATCAACAAACATTTCTCACGATTCTGGAGCCTGGAAAGCCTCAGACAGACGGTGCTGGCAGACTCAGCAGCTGGGGTGCGCCTGTTACTCACAGATGGGACAAAGGGACGAAGTTTTCGTGGGTCCCTTTGACGAGAGCACTGATTCACCTCGGGGGAGGAACAAGTATGGCTGAATCATAACTACGAAGGTTTCATCTTCTTTACCATCACATTGGTTTTGTAGAAGGGACCTGTACACAACACCAGCTATCATCATATGTTGGCCTACTGCATTTCCTTTTTATTTTTAAAATTTTTAGGGTTTTGTTGTTGTTTTGTTTTGTTTGTTTTTGGTTTTTCAAAACAGGGTTTCTCTGTGTAACAGCCCTGGCTGTCCTGGAACTCACGCTGTAGACCAGGCTGGCCTCCAACTCACAGAGATCCACCTGCCTCTGCCTCTCGAGTTCTGGGGTTAAAGGCATGTGCCATCACGCCTTGCACTTAAACTTTTTTCAGTTTTTATTTTATTTTATATGTATGGCTGTTCCACCTGCATGTACTACGTCTGTGCACATCTATGTCTGTTAGCCAAGGAAGCCAGAAGAAGGCATCAGATCCCCTAGAAATGGAATTACAGATGGCTGTGAGCCAACATGTGGGTGGTGGGAATTGAACCAGGCTCCTCTGGAAGGGCAGCCAGTGCTCTTAAATAAAGCCATCTCCCCAGCCCCCTGGCCCATTGCATTTACCAATCACTGATGATACTCGCCTGCTGGCAATTTCTTCCTGTTTATATTTTGTGTGTGTATATGATTGCATGTGTGTGCCTGTGATGTGTGGATGTGAGTGTAGGCTCACATGCTTATGGAAGTCAGAGGACAACTTCCAAGAGTCTGTTCTCTTCCTCCATGGTGGGTTCCAGAGATGGAATTTGGGTGGTCAGGTTTGTGAGGCGAGTCCCTGTCCCCACTGAGCCCTCTTGCCAGACCATGCTGTCAATTTCTTTTCTTTCTCTCTTTCATTTTGTTTTATTTTTTGAGGCATGGTGTCTCTGTGTAGCCTGGCTGTTCTGGAACTTGTTCTGTAGATCAGGCTGACCTCAAACTCAGAGATCTGCCTGCCTCTGCCTCCCCAGTGCTGAGATTAAAGGCGTGTGCTACCACACCCAGCCTTGGTAAGTTTTTAATAATTCAGTCTATGACCCTTACATCTTCGCCCAAACACTGAAACTACAAATGCAAAATGTTTTATTCTCCCCTCCCCTTTTTTGGTGGGGGAGGGAGTGTAATTTAGAGGATGCTAGTGTAATTTAGAGGATGCCAATGATTCTCATTGTGTCAGGTTCTCTCAAACATCTGGGTCGTCTCTGTTTCCCAGCTCACCAGGGATCAGTCTTTATCCAGGAATAAATGGCGTTTGGAGTGACTTGCTGACTGGGTACAGAGTGAATAGCTGATGAGGGAAGTGAGGGAGGGAGGCAATCTAAACAGAAATCAGAGTGTGGACAGGCATGGAGGGATGAAAATCCAAATGAAGACTCCCTTCCCAGTGTTCTGTGTGCTGAGGTGTGGTTTACTTTGAGCAGAACGTTAGCTTGAAAGAATGCATGCTAGAGTTGGGGTGTGAGCTGGCTGTCATCTAGGCTTCCTATGTGGGAAGCTTTGTTCTCCACACAGTGCTGTTAAGGGCTGGCGCCTGCTGGGAAGAAGGTGCCTGGGCCCTGATGGCCTGATGCACGAGGTCCAGTGGCAGCAGAATCACAGAGTCTCAGCTCAAGAGAGAAGTCCGGGCTACTAGTTTGAGTGGGATGGACAGACGGACGAAACTGCTCTGGGAGAAAAGAAGCAGTCTCAGTCAAGTATGCAACGATTCCAACATTAAAGGGAGGAAGAAGAAGGAAAAGGAGCCTGAAACAGTGCTCCGAGGTGACGGGGTGGGGGGGGGGGGTCAGGACCCGGCAGGGGGAGTTTCCTCGGAAAGGTGGCAGGAGTAAGGTCTGAAAACCAGCACACTGGATTTGGCATTTGAGGTTTTCCTGGTGACCTTCTTTCAGAACACTGTGGAATAAAAGTAAGATGGGGAAGTTGAAACAGGGCAGGCTGCTCTTTGAAAACATCAGGCAGTGGAGGGGAGGAGCGTGATCAGAAATAGCCATGTTTGTGAGCAGAACCACAGAAGAGGTGGACTGGCTGGAATGCAGCCAGAGGCCACTGAATGACAGAAGTACTCTTGGGTCTTCCCAGCTGCGTTGGGGAATGTTTCTGGTAGCTGTCATTCTAATTTCTGTCCAGAAGATGCCAGGTGCTCTTGAGGTCTGGCCGGTGGTCAGGCCTGCAGGGACAACAACACACCCCAGGGTTGAAGGGAGGATCATTTCAAACTCCACATCTGGGCCACAGCTGCCCGTCGCAGGGCAACGCTGCCGGGTTTCTGATTTTCTGAGCTTTCTGGGGCCTCAGCTTTACTCTGCCTTCGGTTTTAGGAACACCAAAGATACAGAAGAAGTCAAACAGCTTCTCATAACTTCTCTAGCACTTATTAAAAGCACTCTTCTCCATCTCTTCAATCTGGTGCACACTTTCAATCTTGTCTACTCCTTTACAGTGGAGCCTGCTTCCTCAGCCCCTCTCCTCTTCCTCCTACAAATGTTGGCATGTTTGTGCTGAACAAAATAGAGCCTGGGGAGGCAGTTGTGTGGACCACATTGCCCAGGGCTGTTACTGTGTGTAAACGGGTGGTTAGAGGCGACACCCCCGTGGAGAGGCCCATGATGGGCACTGAGTCCCTTCCCATCCACTTCCAACTTCTCTGCCTGCCCAAAGGGTACTTTCTGTTTCTGTCCATTTGGGGAAGTCGCTTTTTCTTGGTATTTAGGGAGTCAGGAAAAGAAAAGCCATTGGGTTTTCACACTAGCCTTCAGGTAGGGCTGTGGCTTTTGACCAACAATAACGTATGACCTTGTGGTCGGTTTTGGACCTACTCCTGGGAAAGTGGGACCCAGTTGAAGGAACAAAAAGATTCTGGTACTGTGAAGAGGTGGTGGCACATGGAACCAGAGGCTGGGGAAGCAGTGCTGGGAAGTTTGGATTGGCTGGAAGTTTCTAGGAAGGTTCCTGCAGTCAGAGTGCTCATCAGTACAGCGGGGGTGCAGGTTTTTTAAGGGTTAAGAGCACCCGAAAAAAATAGAAGTAGGAGGAGGAAGTGGGGCGCTGGGTCGCAATGCGAGAAGGAAGCAGCTCATCGGAGCTTCCTCTTTCTCCTCCTTCCCCGAAGCCCCCACCCACCCCTCCTGCGCACACAAAAGGCTCTTCCGCCCCCCTCACCCCGAACCTCACCTTACTCTTACGGGGCTGTGATGCTCGGTGCTGGTACACCAGCCAGGGCCTGTAGTTCCTAGGCAGGTGGGGGTCCCAACTCTGGGCAACTTCTCAGTGGCTTTGAATCCTAGGACGCAAGGGTCAGTGGTACCGGCCTAACGCGACCCGGCCACCAGAGGGCGGGAGAGTTCGGCCGGGCGGCTAGCTCTGCCCAGACCACGCCCCTTGCCCAGCCCAGCCCCGAAGGCCCCGCCCCCTGGGGGTTGTAGAGACTGAGCAGATGCTGGGACTTGCTGCCCAGCTTCAGCCGCCTCACGGTGGTCTGGACATCATCCCAACAGCAGGGAGTCTTCGCTGGAAAGGGGCTCGGCGCCCGGCGGGGACTGCAGGTGTGTGGCTGGGCTGATTGGGGCGGGGGGAAGTGCTGAGGGCACGGGTGAGAGCTCGAGGCACAGCCAGAGCGGATTGGAACCATCCTGGAGCAATGTGCCCCAACTGCAGCTGGTAAGTTG
Source organism: Peromyscus aztecus (assembly GCA_902168405.1). Taxonomy (NCBI): domain Eukaryota; kingdom Metazoa; phylum Chordata; class Mammalia; order Rodentia; family Cricetidae; genus Peromyscus; species Peromyscus aztecus. The sequence continues at coordinate 6,210 of CABHPQ010002114.1, forward strand.
GACAGTTGGCGGTCTTCCAGCTCCGCAGTTAAAGTCCACCTCGGGGACACGGGACTAAAAACCCATGGGTTATCCCAGAGGTAGAAGGGGCGTCCCGGGACTGCTTATCAAGATTGAAGTAGTTATGAGGCCAAGTGTGTGCGCAGCCTCCTGCTGGGTCACAGGCCACCCTGTGCTCTAGAGTAAAGGAACCTGCAGTCCTCTGGCTCGGAACTCTGTGGGGAGCGTGGGCAACAGGAGTCCTTTGGCATCAGGACCTGGGCGTTGTCCTCCTCGAGCCTCAGGCTGCCCCATGTTAGTGAGCGTGGACTCTCAGACACGCACGGCTGCTTTTCTAGGCACTGTCAGAGAACGTTTACACGCCGGAGACACGCGTGTATGAGTTTATGAATGTATGTGAGCCTACACGTGTGTGTGCTGGAGCACTGGCATGATGGCCCATCCGAGGGTGGTGGCGGTCAATATGCAAGAAGTTCAGGAGAGTAGGAGGAAGGAGGCTGTTCAGAGGGAAAAGGAAGGCGAGATGAAAGCCGCAGGATGTGGTATGATGTGAGTTAAGCCTCCTGCGAGAGGAGGGGTGACTTTTGGCAACTGGAGAGCTAAAAGCAGGCCAACTCACCTGAAGACCTTTTCTGAATGGCTGTCCTTCGCTTTGGACTTCGCTTTCTTTGCCTGTTGCGAACCACCGGGTAAGGTCGGGTTTCCAGAATAGTGTTGTGTGTCCTGCAATGCCTGCCAAAAGAGGGTCTCGGCCCCAGCGGTACAGTACAGCTGTCCAAGGTGAACCAAATTTTAAATAAGGTCCTTAAGCCAGGGGTGGAGCTGTTGCTTGGGAACCACGTGTAAGATGGAATAGAGACCTGAGTTCCAGCCAGACCCTGGTGGCATATGACCTCCCTCTGCTGGCCTCAGTCTCCTTGTTTGTAAAATGGGCTATATACTTCTGATCTACAGAAGTGGGAAATGTGGGAAATGAAAGGAGACCGGTGAGCAATGAGGGTTACACGGGAGACCCTCACTTATGTTTGTTCCAAGCTCTTACAAGCCCATAGAACACCTTTTATTTAAAGAGGCTCAGCCCCACTAAGGGGCTGACCTATGAGCTATGTATATGTGTATACGTAGTCTGGTGTAAGTTCTCACCTTTGGCATAGATGAATGGGACAGCAATGCACATGCCATAAAAGGACATGTCCTCAATTTGGAGGTGGACGTATGTTCACATTTTATTTCTATAGATCAGTTATTATTAAAAGGTTCATTATTTATTTTGTGGGTGTGGGTGTGAGTGTGCATGTGCACGCTTGCCATGGTACATGTGGAGGTCAGAGGGCAACCTGAGGGAGTTGGTTCTCTCCTACTCTGTGAGTTCCAGGGAACAAACTCAGGTTGTCAAGCTTGGAGGGAAGCCATCTCCCCTGCTCGGTTTATTTGTTCTTTGAGACAGCCTCAGGCTGTCCCCCACGCTGACCTCCAACTCGGTATGTAGCTGAGACTGGCCTTGAACTCTGAGTGCTGAGATTACAGGCAGTTACGTTATGCCCCACTTCATGTTCATATTTCAGCAACGCTGAAGCTAACATATTACAGTTATAATATGCCCCAATATTCTTCCTTGTCAACACACAAAATGATGGTGCATCTTTACAATCAGTGACATCTTATAGTCTGTTAAATACAAGTTGTTTTACAGAAATGTTTTAGAGGTACATGGGTACACACAGAATTATGTCATTCTCCTATTCCGCATACATTTAAAAACTTATACCTCATAAGCACCAAACTTTTTGTGGTATCTAGGTTTTTCTTTTTTTCCGTTCTTTCTTCTTTCTTTCTTCCTTCCTTCCTTTCTTTCTTTCTTTCTTTCTTTCTTTCTTTCTTTCTTTCTTTCTTTCTTTCTTTCTTTCTTTCTTTCTTTCTCTCTTTTCTTTGTTTTATTTTTAAGACAGTCTTCCTGTGTAGCCCCTTAGCTGACCTGAAACTCATTGTGTAGACCAGGATGGCCTTGAACTTACAGAGATCTGCCCACCTCGTACTCCCAAGTGCTTTTTGAATTGCTTTTCATCTGGGATTAAAGGCATGCACCACCACACCTGGCCCTGTAGTATCTCGTTTTAAAGACAGTGTTGGCTGCTTTGTTAAGTAGAGCACATCGGGTCTGATTCAGTAACTTCTCGAGACTGTGATCCACTAGTTCTAATCCGCCCTTCTCCTTTGCACCCCGGGCCCGCTTCTGATGTATTTCCCACCACTTCCCTTTCATCCTTCTACGTGGCTCCGCCCCCCCCAGCTACAGCTGTGTGGTGTATTGGACACCGTGCCCTTTCATCTTGATATATATCACCGAGATAGCTGGAGCTATCACCCCCACTTTACAGATAAGGAAATGGGGTGCTGAAGCCACTCAATCAGAAAATGCCAGACCTGGCCTGACTCTGGCAGCTGCTCTTGACCAGAGAGGAGCAAGTTCCAGTGGTGGCCTGTGGTTGTCAAGTACGTGCCTTGCCTTGCACTTCTGAGGTAGCCTTCTCCCCCCTCCACCTCCAACACCCACCTCAAGGCTGGCAGCTACCTTTTGGATAATTGGGATTATATGTTAGGTGACTTCTGGGTGTCCAAGGCATAGATATCACAAGGGGATGAGAAATGAGAAAGTAGATAACTTTAGTAGCTCAGAGCATGAGTCTCCTAACTATCATTTGGGGGCCCAGATTCTAGCCAGTAGAGCTTGGCCTCAGGAGGCTTCCTGCATCGTGTTGCTGTGGTGATGGGAGATCCTAAATCTGAATCAGTTGCTTTTGGGTGGAAAGCCTGCAGAGGGGTACCAAGTTCTGCTGCCCCCAGCCTAGATCCACAGTTCTGCTTCCTCTTGTGAAGCTCAGTCAGCTTTGAAGATTCTGTTTCATCTCCCCGGATTGGTCCCCCCTTTCTCTGCCCACCCAGTGAACTGAAAATTTTTCCCTCAGTGGACACTTGAAGCTCCATCTCCCAGAGTCTTCCCCAACCTCTGCTCTCACCCTACAACACTAAGCTGCTGTCCTCTATGGCCTCCCAGTATAGTACTGACTGCCTTGGCCCACGGGGACTTCCCAGGGGCCGACATAGCCATGGCCTGTGCATGGTCAGTGTGGCTTCAAGCTGTCACCACTTCAAGCTGAGTCTCCCTGGGGTCTCACACAAGAAGCCCTCCGTGCACAGCCCCAGTAGAAGAAGCTGCTTAGATGCAGGATGGTGTAGGGGTCAGCAGGGTGGGGTCCCTAGAGACTGTTGTGCTTTTCATTTTCATGTCCTCTGGAGTCTTGTTATTGTGTTGACCTAGGCAAATGAGCTTGTGTGGTTTCTTCATGGTGGGGTGGGGACAGGGCTGGGATGTGAGGAATGAAGGTGAATTCCAGCCTAGGGGTCCTGTTTCTACCTCACTTCTCCACAGTAGCCTCAAAGCCTTGATTACAATCAGATGGTCTCTCCGAGTGTCATTTCCCCTGTCTACATGGCAGCCGTGTGGCATTTGATCCTGCCTAACCTTCCGCAGTCAGGACTTTGCTGTGGAACATGTTCAGTATACAGCCATGGACCAGGTTCAGAAGACACAGGAAGGCAGGCATTGCTTCTGCCTCTAAGGAGATGTGGTCTAGTGGTTCAGGACACCCAACACGGAGATCATCTCATTCTAAGTGTGAGAATTACATGATGCTGTGGGATTACAGAAAGGGAGTTTGGGGTTTAGGATTGTGTCATGCTTTACTTGAGATCTGAGAGATACGCAATAAAAGAAAAGAATACTCATAATAATAAGATGGACATTTGCCAGATACCTGCTTATGGCTCTGTGGATATCTTCCCTCATGAATTTGTCCCCCAACAGCTCAGGCTGTATGTGTAATCACGAGGGGTTTCCTCCTTCTGAAATTAGATGTCACAACTGAATGTCATGATTGGCTCCATGTCTGACATGGACCAAGGATTCTTTCCATGCTCCTCCCTTTCCCTTATCCCAAGGGGCAGTTTGTGAACATTGAGGTCTTAAATACCATTGTGATGGGAGAAGGCTGCCTTTTCTTTTTCTCTGTTCATTGCTGGAGAGCATGTCCCACTCCGGACCCCTTGTAGTCATACTTTCATTAGTAGCTCAGGGAGTCTCTCTACCCACGGGAAATTCTACCCGTTGTAGCCATGCCTTTATCCAATCCCTCTTGGGAACCATGTTCTTGCCAAGTTCAGAACCCCAGCTCTTGAGTCTCTGTATAATGTAATAAGGCTCTTGACCAGCTCCCACTTCTCCATCTAAAGCTGTCTTCCTAGAACCCTGTCATCCATATGGCTGGGCATCTGTTTGTTCCTGTGTGGCTCCGTGGTATGGGCTCTTGCCAGGCAAATCTTCACACCAACCACTTCCACCCAACCTGGTCGACGTGGCCAACCTCCACTTGGGGTTTTCTGCATTTCTTAGATCACGTCGTCTACACCTACAGTTCTTCCAGAAGAGTTTCAAACACTCTTAGGGCGGTGGCTGTCAACCTTCCTAATGCTGCGACCCTTTAATACAGCTGTTCATGTTGTGGTGAACTGCCCCCCCACCATAAAATTATTCTCATTGTTACTTTATAACTGTATTTTTGCTACTGTTATGAATCATAATGTAAATATCTGTGTTTTCCAATGGTCTTAGATGACTCCTGTGAGAGGGTCATTCAAAACCCCCCTACAAGGTCAAGACTCACAGATTGAGAACCACTAGTCTAGGTAGTGGGCCCCTTTGGAACCCTGATGAAAGGGTAAACCCACATATATATGTGAACACCATACACACACACACACACACACACACACCGTCTCTTTTACATAAAACTCCAAGGTCTTCTTAGACTTCTATAGTCCAAGAAAGAGCCTGGCTTAGTAAGCTATGTTCTAGAAAACACAATCACCTCTGTGCAGTGAGGCTCCACAGGAAGGCCGCTGTTAGCAGAGGCAAGCTGCAGGTGGCGATGGGTAATGAATACTTTGGAGAGCACTCGGGGAACCACCTACGAGACTCTGTAGTGAGATTTTGAGGCATGTGTCAGGGGACTGCTGAACTTCGTGATCTCCCACTAAGGACCTCTCCTGGATTTTATTTTTTAATGTGGGATCTCACTGTGTAGCTCTGACTGGCCTCTAACGCACACTCCTCTTGCCTCCGTCTCCTGAGAGCTGGGATTACAGGCGTGTGCCGCCATGTCCGGCTACCAGCTTCTGATGACTTGTGGATATTTGATTTCAAGCTATTTCCAAGATGGCAGATGAGCATTGCCTTGTGCTGGGAGAGTGCTGACAAGAAGCGCTTCCCCCCTGCTCCCCAACCAGGGGACCGGATTTATGGCCAGGGCTGGGGGACAGAGGAGACATGGTCACTGTCACTCTTTGCATCTCGTGTCTACAGAGCCCTGTTCCTGGAGAGTGGCTTGTCTCTAAGACTTCCTTTCTTTGTGGTTGCGATACATTTGCGGCAAAGCAAGTTGTTTGAAAGATGTTTTCTTCAATCGCTGTCAATATTAAGGCTGTCGAATATATTTTTATTTTTTTTTTTGGTTTTTTCGAGACAAGGTTTCTCTGTGTAGCTTTGCGCCTTTCCTGGAGCTCACTTGGTAGCCCAGGCTGGCCTCGAACTCACAGAGATCTGCCTGCCTCTGCCTCCCGAGTGCTGGGATTAAAGGCGTGCGCCACCACCGCCCGGCATATTTTTAAACATAGAGTAGAAAATTCTTGCATTCTTTCACCTCGGCATGGGTTTGTGTGACATATTCTTAACTTCCCCGCATTGAGCCTTCCTTGCATTTCTGGACTGAATTCAATTATTATTTTAAATACAGTACCGGGTTTGCTCTGTGCGAGCCTCTTGAGGAGTTTTGCATCTGTACTTGCATGGTAGCTTCCCAGCATTGTCAGACCTGACATACCTGAGTCGTAAAGAGAAAAGGCTGATTTAGGCTCTAAGTTTTGGAACTTTCAGTCTATGATGGGTTGGCTTCATTGCTGTGAAAGAATAGGTCATGGCTGCAATGAAATAGAATGAAACTGCTTACATCATGACTGGGAAGCCAGAGACAGACAGACAGACAGACAGAGAGACAGAGACAGACGCAGAGAGACACTCTGGAGTCTTTCAGTCTCCTACACAGGCACAATCCAGTAATATAAAGACCTCTTATTACCCCCTACTTCTTCTTCTTCTTCTTTTTTTTCTTTTTCTTTTTTGGTTTTTCGAGACAGGGTTTCTCTGTGTAGCTTTGCACCTTCCCTAGAACTAGTTTTGTAGACCAGGCTGGCCTCGAACTCACAGAGATCTGCCTGCCTCTGCCTCTGCCTCCCGAGTGCTGGGATTAAAGGCGTGCGCCTCCGCTGCTGCTGCTGCTGCTGCTGCTGCTGCCCGTCACCACCACCGCCACTGCCACCGCCTGGCTAGCCCCTCCTTCTTAAAGGTCCCATCACCCTTTAAGAAAGAGAGACCAAGCCTTTAGGGTTTGCATGCCTTTGGGGGAGCATCTATGGTTCAAATTACCCCAGCACACGGTGAGTCTGCCCCCACTGCTGTCCTTCATTTCTAGTATGCTGCTTTGCAGGGTGAGCTTGGAAGCTCTTCAGCTCTTGCACCCTGGAGCAACTTGCAGAGCAGGCTTTGACAGTTGTGAGAACTCCCCTGCTGCTATGGTCGCTGCGGCTGGATCCCTGGCTTCCCACTTTCCACGCTCTTCTCTCCTCTCCTTTTTAGTTCTCTTAGGTGCACACCTATGATCCTCAGCCATCCAGAACTGACACCGGAGAGTTATCTCTGGTTCTTGACCGTCAGCCACTAAGCCTTCACTTTACACGCCCTTCAGTTTATGCGAAGGTCATTTCCACAGGAAGCCAGGCGGATCCCTCTGAGTGCAATTCAGCCCTCTCTGTCACCTCCCTGTCACCTTCATGGGGATGATGATCAATGGCCCATATTATGCCCAGAGAAAGGGTGAGGAGGGGGGGAGGTAATGACATGATATAAAATTATCTTAAAAGCAGAAGATTTTCTCTAAATAGAGATGAGCAAGGTGCCACCCATCTTCAGCGTCCTTTGGAAAAGGTGGACAGGATGGAAACGGGGTCAGTGAAAGGAAATGAAAAGGGAATCGAGTTTCAGCTCACTTCAGGGAAGGTCTCAGAGAAAGTCGGGACAGGCCACATGTTGACAGCGATCTTCCCCGGTGGTGGAAGTGTTCAGGGAAGACGCCGTGATAGATGCGGGAGTGGGGTGCGAGATACCTCTCCTCTCACTCCTAGCGATGGCGTCTGACCAATGGTGCCCAAGATTGTTCTGTCTGGGAGTGGTGGTGCTCACCTGTATGAGAGTTGCCTGAGTTTGAGACCAGCCTAAGCTACATAGCAAGAATGTTTCAAAAAAGTTTTTTTTTCAATTGATGGTTCTGACAAACATTGTTTAAATGTAAGAAGTTTAGTGGTCTTGAGGGAACAAAGTCCTAAAGCTGGGCAGTTCCCTCAAAAGTCCCACATCTCTGCTTCTCAGTGTGTTTCTCCTCGCTGTTAGAAAACATCACTGTCCATGGTGACCCCCCCCCCCCCACTGGAGACTAGATCGTGTCACAGCCCAAGCTTGGGGTGTGAATTCTGCTTGGGGTCTTCTGTGTTTTGCTTCCTCTGATGTACTAAGTCCTGCCAGAAGTCATCTGGGCAGAATCCATCCAGCTGTCACAGCCGGCCACACAGCCTCCATGGTGAGCCAGGTGTGAATGGCCTCTTGAATGTGCGAATTTCGAGACAATATTTCATAAGCCTTTGAATTTCGCATTCATTTCTGTACTGACATCTTAGGAGATTCATTTTGAGAAAACTAGATGCTCAGAGCCTTGGCCAATGACTATGCTGGGGGATTATAGGGCTGTGGTGTGACAGACACTCAGGCTACTAGAGGGAACAGATGTGACGGTTAATCTCTGTCACAGAGTATCCTCCTCATCTCTCCAAGCCTGGACCAGTTGACTCCAGATCTGACCTGGAAGTTCCTGGGCTGCTCTCTGGATGCAGCCTTGTGGGAGTTCTCATGGTGCGGCAGGAAGGACCTGCTCCTCCCCTCCTGGTGTCCCTTATGACAAGACTCCCCGTGACTCTAAGTCCCTTCTCAAGCCACAGTTGTGGCGGTCCTTACTGTTAGTCAAGTCTTGATTGGATGGTTTCATCTACAGTGATGTTGACTATATGTTGGCAAATTCCAATAGCCTCTTTCTTGCCTGCGTCTCCCTTGGGCCTTCCTTCCTTCCTTCCTTCCTTCCTTCCTTCCTTCCTTCCTTCCTTCCTTCCTTTCTTCCTTCCTTCCTTCCTTCCTTCCCTTCCTCCCTCCCTCCCTCCCTCCTTCCTTCTTTCCTCCCTTCCCTCCTGTATTACCATCTCTTCCAGGCTACATAGCAAGACCATCTAAAACAAAACAAAACAAAACAAAAACCACAATACTTCATAAAAAGTGATTGTTATGAAAACCTAACTTAAATCTAGAGGCAACAAACCCTAAAACTGGGCAGTTCCCTCAAAAGCAACTCTAACTTGTGACCCTCCTGGAATTACAAGCATGTGCCACTGAGTCGCACTTCTTGGAAGTTTCTATGGAAATTTGATGCCCTCTGCTGTGGACTGGAGTTTTTCCCGTCCCGCTCAGGCCTCTAGCCAGCCAGTCCTCATCTGGCCTTGGTCCTCTCTCTCACTGGCTATACTTCTCTTTCTCATCCCAGCCGTGGTCTCCACGGGCGTCTTGTCTGTTTTCCCTTGGATGCACCGTTCCACTGTGAACACACATCTGGGACCTAGTACACTTCCTCCTCGGCGGACTTCCCCATTTCTGTCCCTTCTGCAGCTCAACTCCAGTTCTGAAATCTTGGCGTCATCTCCGATGCTGCCCGGCATCCGTTTCTCCCCTCTCTGTCCCGTCGTGATGATGCCCCCTCACTCCCTGACTCTTTTATCTCCCCATCCCTTCCTCTGATGTCCACTCGAGTTTTCTTCACTGTGCGCCTGTGGAGGGACTTTTGTCACAGGCTCTTTCTTTCTCCATCAGGAGTCACAAAATCTTCATTACTGCCGCCCCCCCCCCCCACCTAATGTGTTCTTGTACCCACCCCCACCTCTCCTGGTAAATAATGTTTTCAGGCACTTTTCCACTCCTGAGTCCCCAGTGCTTTGGCAGGGCTGGCACTTGGCCGTGTTCAGTCAGTGGTGGCTGAGGCTATGACTGCCCTGTGAAGCAGCCAGCCCAGGAAGACCTGAGCCTCAGCCATGGAGGCTGCTTAGTAGGCTGAACTGCCCATATTTGAACTCTCCCGGTGGGGGAAGCGTTCACTGAACCCCCCCCCCCCGGGGAGGGGGGGGCTATTCCTTCCAAGCATCTCACTGCCTTCCTGAGAGTAGCTGACAGGTTCAGACACCTGTGTCTGTGCCTTTCTGGAACAGGACAAAGCAGATGTCCTCTGGGACTGTTTCAGACCCCAGGAGCTCTGACAAACTGCAGGTGCTGATCCTTCTGGGGACCCTCTTGCCCTCTTTAGCCCAGTCAGCATCAGCAGAGTGGGGGGTGGGGTGGGGGAAGTCCTGAGGAGCCTCTCCCCAACCCCTGACAAGCCCAGTCTGTGACAGCTTGTGTACAGGAGGCTGGGGAAGTGTCTGTTTGCAACACAGTATTTACATGGCTTAGAGGCTTCCTGTCCCGCCTACCCAGTAGGCGGTGGAGCAACCGGGAGCAGTGTCTTCAGGAGCAGTGAAACAAGAAATGGTCTGGGGGCATTTCTGGGGGCTTGTTCAGACGTCTCCAGGGGTGCCTGGCCTGCCTGACCTAGGATAGGTCAAGGGAGAGGAAGACCACATGTGTTTAAGTTGAGAAGAAAATACTATAAATTATTAGAATTACTTTACATACTGCCCTTTATAACTTGCAAAACCACGACGTGCTTTTCAGAGACACAGCCCTGTAGAGTGATGGGGACCCTTTAGGATGACACCAGGAACAAGCTTCCCTCTCTGACTCCAAGAGGAGACCAGGGACCAGCGTGAGGAAGGACAAGATACTTATTTTCCTTTGCTTTCTTATTTTCTCCCTCTTCCTCCCTCCTTCTCTCTTTTCTTTCCTTCCTCCCCCACGTGCTCTCTCTTCCCTCCTTCCCTCCCTCCCTCCCTCCCTTCCTTCTTTCTGTATGTAGTGCGTGCATGTGTACATGTTTGTATGTGTACACACAGGTGTCTGGGGTATGTGTATGTCCACATACTTGTGGAATACAGTGGTCAATGTCCAATGTCTTCCTCTATTTTTTCCCACATTATTTCTTTTCAGGACAGGATCTCACACTGAACCTGGACCTCACCAATCCAGCAAGATGAGCTGGCCAGTGAGCTCCTGGCATCCTCCTGTCCCCCCGCCCCCACACCCCACTCTCCACACTGGGATTGCAGGCTGTTGTGCCCAGCCTTTTTACATGGGTCCTGGGGATCCAAACTGGGGTCATTGTGTGTGTACCAACACTTCATGGACTAAGCCGTCTGCCCAGTCCCCACTTCGTTTTTCTGAAGGGGAGCTGTGCTTTGGAGACGAAGGAGGCCTCTCTCTGGGAAGGAGTGGCCCATGGAAAAACCCCCAGGAGGCCGAACTCCTATTTCTGATTTGGGGTTCACCTAGATGGAGGGTGCAACCTCCTCTGTGCATACATGCTTATATGGCCTGAGGAGCCATATGGTAGGTTCTTCCTGTCTCCTCATGGAATGTGACAAATTCTGGGGCCCCCAACCATTTGCTTGGACCCATTGCTGTGTCACTTACAAGAACATGAGCTTGTGCCCAGAGCCCCTTATTATCCCCAGGCCCCGATGCAAGTCTCTGGAAAGATCTTGGAAGGTTCTTTAGGTCTTCTTGGCCAAGGGGATAGGAATGCCCTCCACATTTCTCTGTAGTGAGAGGCCCACCCCACAGCTCAATTTTAAAGATACAAGGCTAGTTTTTAAGGTGCATTATTTCTCTGAACTCACCAGAGGAAGGACGGAATATATGAACCACCCAGCTTAAGGGCTGTGGTGTGAAAGCCTATGACAGTGACATACTGGACTGTGGGTTCTGATGTGAGAATATTGGTTTGTGTAAGAACATTTGCTATGAACGGTAAAGGAAAACAAACAGTGATAAGGGTGTGACCCTTTAAATAAATAAATATCCACTCACTGGCTGTGGTGGCACATACTTGTGAACCCGGTACTTGAGAATCTGAGGCAGGAGGATTGCCATGAGTTTTAGATGTATCAAAAAAAAAAAAAAACAACCTCCTACTTGAGAAAGACAGAAACTGCTCTGAGGGCATGGAGGAAAATGAAAAGCAGGGCTGAATCAGCCTGCAGGTGTCAAGAAAACACAGTTCTGAACATGTGGGGCTCAACTCAGGCCCAAATTATGTGAACTATTTGGAGTTGTGTGAAAAGTTTGTTCCGGAAGGTGCCTGAGCCAGATGCACAAGAGAGTGGGGGTGTGGAAAAGTTGACCGACACAGCCCTCAATGGACCATGCAGTGAGGCAACAAATAGGGCATCTCCTAGGTGTAACCGACTGCCATTCCTTCCTTTGTGCCCCACTTTGGCCTAAGGCTCTGAGCTGCCCTCTGAGATGGATGTAGCTGCCCAAGAATGCCTTTTGTACACTAAGGCTAAATTCTACACTCCGCAGGCTCCTCTAGGGGGATGCTGAATCACTTGGGGCTAGGGTCACCACTCAATAATGGCCACACTCCCACCTTGGGTCTAGAGCTCAGCCTCTTCAGAGAATGTCATCCATTCCTTTCTCTCTCACCCGTGTTTTCATAGACAGGGATTGCTTCCTCTGGGCTGTAGCGCTCCTAAGATTAGCTCAGAAGACCAAGGTAGGAGCATCTGTTTCACCCAAGTGTTTGCTGTCTTGGAGGGAGGAAAAGTCGTCGTCGTCGTGAAATGTTATTTATTCCCATGGTAACCTTGTTGGTCAGTGGCAGATGGTCCCTAATCTGTCACGGAAACAGGAACTCTTCCACAGAGAATTACTTCAGTGTACTGCCTGGCCAACTCTGTATGTACCTAAGAATGCTTGACCTGAAAATCCCTCAGTCCCTGTCACTATGGCCTCTAGAACAGGTCACACACAGGCAGCGACCCATCTAGAAAGTTGAAGCCACCTCTCTGGAGGTCTTTTATGAGGTGTCCTCCTACAAGGGAATTTTGGATACACAGTGTGGTCTTCATTTTAAGGCCATCCATCCTACTCTACAAATTTGGGGAAAATCCATTGTTTGTATCAAAATGACACAAAATGACAGTAGCAGATAAACAAAAACACTCCGTTTTCTGACTCAGCCCGGACACGTCAGCACACTGGTTGGTCTGTTGCACTGGAAGAGAACCAGACTGCCAGCGGCTTAAACAAACAAGTTTGATTCCCTCTCATGTAACAGTAGGGTGCGAGTGAGCCAGATGCTAAGGACAGCCTCGCAGGCCAGGAACCAAGGTTCCTTCTGTCTTGTGGCTCTTTCTCTCCTCTGCATGTGGCTTCCATCGTGGTCTAGGATGCTGTTTTAGTGGCTGTCATGACATCTTCTGTCTGGCCATTGAGAGGAGGGCAGGGAAGGGGAGGATGTGACTCCTTTGATAGCATGCTTTGGAAATCATGTTCAGCTGTGTCTGCTCACTCTCCAGTGACCACACAAGAGCACAAGGGAAATGGAACGTAGAGTTTCTAAAAGTCATTGTTAGAGGAGAAAAGAGCAGATATGGAAGGGCAAGTCGGAATCTCAGCCATATTTGAAATCTGCTCATTTGAGTGAATCCCCACTGACATAAACTTCATTGCTTCTGCCATGGAACACACATGCCTTGAAAGCCCCATTGAAAACCGTGAATAAAAAATGAACGTGTGTCAGAGAGATGGCTCATTGAGTAAGGCACTTGCTGCATAGGCATGAGAAATTAAGTTTAAATCCCAGAATCTGTGAAACCCCAGGCACATCTGTAATCCCAACACAACTACTGGGAGGTGAAACCCAGAAGCTCAGGGGCTAGCCTGGTGTATTCAGCAGTTACCGTGAAGAAGCCCCGCCTCAAATAAGGTGGAAGGTGAGGACCAAACCTGAGGTTACCCCATGACCTCCACACATGTGCCGTGGCTTGTTCATGTGTACACTTACACACAAACATGCTCACTTACGTCCACAATACATCATATACACATCAAAAATGACATGTTGTACCAAAAGATAGAATCATCTCAAGTGTCCATTGGTAGACAAATGTATACATTATATATGTACAGTGGAACAGTCTTCAACCTTAAGAAGGAGTGCAGTTCTAACACCTATTATAACGTGGATGAGCATCAAATTCATAATACTAAGTGAAATAAGCCAAACAGAAGAACAAATATTCTTTGCTTCTGTTTATGTGAGCTTCCGATAGCTGTCAAAGCCAGAGGGATGGAAAGGAGATGGCTAGTAGCTGAGAGGGAGGGAAACAGTTAGTGTATAGCATGTATGGTATTACGGTGCAGGATGATGAAAATGTGTAGGGACTGGAGAGGGGGGATGGCGGTACACGCTATGAAAACACTTTATGCCACTGAGCTGTACATTGTATGTGCAGAACAATGACGTTTCATGTTTTGTATATCTTAGCACATTTCAAAAGATGGCACTCCACACAGGTCCAACAGCAGAGGTCTCTGGCGTCTTATGATTGACGTCCCTATGATTATAGATGTTCAACCCTTCTGGGTGAGTTTCCCAAGTCAGCAGAGGAGCGACCATCAGGATCATGTTTGTTTATAGTATCATCGGACTTGCTACAATTCAGGAGCCTTGTTTTTGTAGCAGTTTGCTTTGTTTTGTTACCTGTTTTAAATCAACAAATCGCTTCTAGCCCCTGGAGTTCCTGGATCCCCATCTAAGCATTCAGGCGTTGCCTCTTAACGGTACATTCCTGGGAGCTGGTGGATTCCCAGGATTCTACCTTTCCCCTCTGTCCACCTTTTATCTCGCTTTCTCTTACACATCTGTCGTTTTCTCCAGTTTTACAGGCGCTCAGCAGTGGTTCCTTTGCTTTATTTGTCTGAGATGAATTTACCCACACTTACAACCCAAAGTTGAACATAAGCAGCAGGTCCTAGAGTCGGCTCAGGGGTAGAGTGTTTGCCTAGCGTGTGAAGGGTCCTGGATTTCATCCCCACCACTTCAGATCCCTTTTTATCAGACCCTCTCCCTCAGTCTATCTCCACCCTGTGGCTCCTACGAACTTCTCATCCCTAGTCAGTGGAGTGTGGCATTCACCAGCTCCGACTTCAGCGATGGCTCCACACGGCCCTTATGTAAGCCCTTCTGTTCTTAATCTGTCATCAGAGACCGTCTGCAGCCTACCACCCCAGCCCAGACACTTCATCTAAAGTGTCCATGCTTTAGCCTTTAGGCCAGTGGTCCTCAACCTTCCTAAGGTTGCAACCCTTTAATACAGTTCCTCAACCATAAAATTATTTCCATTGCTGCATCATAACTGTAATTTTGCCACTGTTATGAATCATAATGTAAATATTTTTGGAGACAGAGGTTTGTCAAAGGGGTTACGAGCCACAGTTTGAGAACACTGCTTTAAAGGCATCATGGCTAATGGCTCTTTATAGGAATTATAGTCTGCCACCCTTGCCTTTCCGCGATCCATTCTCGCCACCCAGGACAGCTCCTCCTTCCAGAATCCTCTCTAGAAGCGCCTCCTCTGTAGAATCTTGGCCAGTGTACATTCTCCTACCTCGCAGTCCTTCCTGCATCTCCCCTGTAGTGAACCCCACTGCGACACCTAACATTTGCTGCTGCTGTTTCCAGTTTGAAGGCCGTTTTGGATGCCTTTTCCTGTGCTTTCTGGCCGTGTCCTAAGCCCAGGATGGGGTGATCTGTAGCAGCGCCACTGAGGGGGTTTCTATGTGGAAGTCATCCTCCCAGGCTACATTCCCATCAGCAGCTGTGAGTTCGTGTGGCTCCAAGTCCTCACAGACACTGTTTTCCACCTTCGCTACACCCATTCTTCTGGGTGTGTAGTGGTACCAAATTATGGTTTTAATTTGCATTTCCTTATAATTAATGAAATTAACTGCCTCTTCGTGAATTTAGAGGCCAGCTGCCTATCTGCTTTCTCAAAGTATAGGCTCAAGTACTTTGCCTATTTTTCTACAGGGTTGTTTGTCTTTTTTGGAATTTTTATTGTTGCTCCTGTGACATTATGTGATAACCACTCAGAGTCCACCCTTCCCCCATCCATGAGGTTTGTGAAATTTTGAGCTCTCAACGTTTTGGGAAGTTCATATTGTAATAGACTAGCAGTTCTCAACCTGTGGCTCACAACTCCTTTGACAAACCTCTGTCTCCAAAAATATTTACATTACAATTCATAGCAGCAGCAAAATTACAGTTATGAAGTAACAATGAAATAATTTTATAGTTGGGGGTCACCACAACTGTATTAAAGGGTCGCAGCATTAGGAAGGTTGAGAACCATTGTCACAGACCCTCGATATACATTTCCTATGGTCTTAAAAAACCAGTCTTGACCCCCACTGTGTGCTAGGGCAGCCAGTCTCCTTGAGGAAACCGATGGCAATGGAGATCTGACTTAATGCAAGCACCTTCAACTGCCAGGGCTGGACGTCTCCTGTTTTGGACTTTGAAAACAGCCTGGCATGCCTCCAAGGTGTCCCCAACATCCTTCTCAAGCCTGGCTTTTGTAACATGCTCACAACGTAACACGTGCATTCTTATTTGGGGTCCTCACTTCCGTCCACACGTACACCTTGCCTCCTTTACATTCCCTTCCCCCTCTCCCAGTGACACCACACGCTTGCATGACATGGCTTTGGTTTTCTGTGTTCTTTCCTCTCAAGTGTCAGCCTCTTGGAAATCTGCTTCCTCAAAATCTGTGACTCATTTTCTGCACCTAGCGTCTTTGGTGGAGACCACAGATGCTGGGGTGATGTGCTCATGTCCTCACTGTTTGCCTTTCTCTTCTGCTTTGTAATGCTTGGGCTGTAGTTACAAAGACGGCACTTTTCATGGTGTCTGTGGGCTTCCAGGAGATGAGAGGGGCAGGACGCATGAAAGTTTACGTTTGGTTTCAAGATTCAATTTCAGCCCAAGGGGCCTTCTAAGTCCATTTGAAGTCCTTGCTGTCCCTAGACCATGGCTCTGACTTTATGACCCAGGTAAGAAAAGCAGTGTCTCAACCTTAGTTTCCATCCTCTCTTGTCTTCCTTTGGATTTCTTTGTCGTTGTATCCAACCATCCATCCATCTATCCATCCATCCATCCATCCATCCATCCATCCATCCATCCATCCATGCATACATACATACAACCATCCATTCATTCATACATCCATCTATACATACATTCAGCAAATGTGCCAGGCACGGTTCAAATGTGTTCAGAGCTCCTGGTACTTACATTCTTTTTTTTGGGAGGGGGATGTAGGGGGGTTTTGAGACAGGGTTTCTCTGTGTAACAACCCTGGCTGTCCTGGAACTCATCCTGTAGACCAGGCTGGTCTCTAACTCACAGAGATCTGCCTGCCTCTGCCTCCAGAGTGCTGGGATTGAAGGGGTGTACCACCACTACTGACATTCTCTTTAAAAAAAAAAAGAATTTAATTATTTTTGTTTTATGTATATGAGTGTTTACCTGCATGGATGTATGTGTACCATGTGCATGAACTGACCAAAGAGACCAGAAGAGAGCATTAGATCCCCTGAAACTGAACCTGGGTCCTTGACAAGAGCAGCCAGTGCTCTTAACCATTGAGTCATCTCTCTGGCCCCTTGTGCTTACATTCTTAAAAAAACAAAAACAAAAATACACAAAAATTGTTTATTTCATATGTATGGACATTTTGTCTGAATGAATGTCTGTGCATTATATGTGTGCATGGTGTCCATGGAGGTTAGAAGAGGATGTTAGATCATCTGGAACTGGACTTACAGATGGTTGTGAGCTGCCGTGTGGGTGCTGGGAACTGAACCCAGGTCCTCGGCAAAGGCAGTAGGTGCTCTTAATGGTGAAGTCATCACTATTCTAAATAAGGTTGCAAGGAATGAGAGATGGAAAGCTCAATGAAAAACTAAAATGTGCTAGGCATGGTAGTGTGTGCCTTTAATCCCAACACTCTGGAGGCAGAGACAGGCAGATCTCTGTGTGTTTGAGGCCAGCCTGGGCTACAGGGTGAGTTCCAGGACAGCCAGGGCTACATAGTGAGACCCTGTATAAAAACAAACAAATAGACATGTCTAGTGTGTGACTTGTTGATGGAAATGTGGAATGAAGTACTGGAGATGGGACCTGTCCTCATAGAGAGCATGATGTAAAGACTAGAGAGAGGAGCAGGGGAACCAGCAGGAGTCCAGGAGAAGGGCCTTCAGGCAGAGGGAACAGCAAGTGCAGAGCTCTGGAGGCAGGGGTGTGCCTGGTGTGCTGTTGTGATTGTTCAGGTCCTCAGAAAGCAGTGACATCATCATGCCAGCATCAATGGAGCCCATTGTTTGCAAAGGACAGTGAATGTATCAGTCATCTTTGAGTCTACCACAGCACCAAGCAGAGTTTCTTGTGGCTGCATCTGGTAGACAAGAAAGGGTTTTGCTTGAGTCAGTGAGCATGGGATGGGCAGTCTCTAAGGGCTCTTCTACCTCTGAATTGCTGCCGTTATCTTAGTTGCCTAGGGCATGGCACCATTTCTTTCTGAGTTTCCTCATAGACTCGGCTGAACACATGGCACAGTTGCTTCCAGTCATGTGGCCTGGTCTCTGTCAGTGTTTCTGTCCAAGTGCCTAGTGTGTATGCGTACACACATTATGGCTGGGAAAGAAACTGCCCTCAAATGTAGTGCTGTATGATGTTAGCTACTTCCTTAATTATAGGGGTGTCGGGGGTTTGATCAGGTGTAGTGGGATGGTGTCTGTGTGTCAGTGATGTGTTCAGCATTTGGTGCAGCCTCAGCTGGGAAGATAAAAACATCTGGAGAGCAGGACTGTGGATTGGAGTACCTACAGACTCTTCTCTATGTGACTTGGACCTCCTCACATCAAGGCAAACTCCAGGTGGAGGAGAGAGACCCTGCCTTACCATTCATGACCCAGGCTTGGAAGCTACATCAGGCCACTTCCACGGTAACTCACTGATTGTCACAGTCATTGGCATACCTCAGTTTAAGGACAGGGAAGTTAAAATTCACTTCTTAACGAACTAGAGTCTACTGAGCTATAGAGACACCATTATAAGCATCTTATAATATAAGCACAATCTTACCATATACCTCTGTTTTCTTGTTCTTTTGCTTTTTGTTTGTTTGCTTGTTCGTTTGTTGTTGTTGTTGTTGTTGTTGTTTTGTTTGAGACAAGGTCTTACTACATAGACAAGACCAACTTGCTGTGTAGCCCAAGCTGACCTCAAACTCACCATTCTCCCACCTCAGCTTCCCAAGTGCTGGGTTTACAGCCTGGCACCACCATGCCCATCTGTACATTTTGTTTTCCTCTGGTGAGTTTTCAGGGACCTTTCTCTTTCCTAGGCTGCCAACAGGAGTGTGTGTCTTCAGCTCCCTCTCAGTCAGTCAAGAAACCTCCTGGTTGAAGGAACACCAGGAGCCAGGTGGAGGCAATAGCTTTGGGGTTGGTGTTCTGTCCCCTAGGAGCAGCATGTAGAACAGGGGTAAGTGTAGACCTGTTGGTTCGTCAGGGGTGGATTCCCACGGCGCTGGTGTCTGACTAAATGCTGCACCGAGTGGCTGGTTCCCAACAAATCTAATGAGTCCTGGCTGTGCCATCTGAGTTTGCAAGGGCCAGAGCCTGCCTCGGTGGGTGGTATGTGTTCCTCCCCTCCCTTCAAAGTGAGAGAAGGGAGCCAGGCCAGACCTCTGCAGTGTGAAAGGCTTGCTGGCTCCCCGGGCTGCTCCACAGCATGGCTGCCTGCACCCCAGCCTCACACTCTCGGGATGAAGGGACTCCTCTTCCCCTCTCCTGTTGTGAGCTTGTTCATTTACTGGGAACTCAATAGACACATGTTTGTTAACCTCCTAGTAGGAAATTGTGGATTGAATGAATAAAGGAATAGCTGTGCATTTTTACCCTCCAATGTAAGGGTCCAGTGTCTATGTGAGGTTCCTGGATATAATGATCTGAGTGCTGTTGTGACAGGTTCCTGGACCTCCAGGATTGTATTTGAGCAGGTTGAGAGTGTTCTAGTGTTTCTCTTGGATACTCATGTTCCTGCTGTGGTCAGGTGCCTCTGAGGCCTGAAGACAGCTGTGGGACTAGGATTGGCCTCAGGAGTTTCGTGTTTCCATATTACTAGCAATTAGGTTCTCATCTCCAACTTTCTAGGGAAGGCAAACCTCCCCCACATCAGTCCTGAACAAAATCTTGGAATGTTAGTACCTGGAGGGACTTTATTCATAAATTAATTCCGAGTGCTCTCTTTCTAGAGAAGGTCCCTGGAGCCAGACACATAGAAGGTACCCGACAAGATTGTATCCCCTGGGCATAGCTGAAGAATATTGTGCAGTTGTTGTTAATTCGTAGGTGTGACAACCATACCATCAATGGAGAGTACGTCTTTGGTCATAAGAGATGCACACTTGAACATGTAGTGACACTTGCCTTAAATCCTAGCACCTGGGAGGCAGAGGCAGGAGGATTTCATGAGTTTGAGGCCAGCTTGGCTACATAACGAGCTCCAGGCCAACCAGGGTAACACAGAGAGATTCTGTCTCAAACAAAGCAAAACAACAGCAAAAAATAGGTGTTGTTTTGCTAATACTTTATTATGGTTCCTATGGTTCGATGGAATGCGGGTGTATATATTGAACGGCATTTCCATTGATGAGGAAATGGATAGACCATGGCAGTCCTGTGGCATTACAATGGAGCTGAAAAATTACTGTCGCCCAGTGACATGGCTGTCACACAGCTGGAGCATACCACGTTACTCACGCACTTGTGATGATGCTGGTGCGCCAGTCAACATTGAAAGGACAGAGTGCATAATTGTATGGCGTGATAATACCTCCATAATGACAACAAGTGACTTGTGTCGCTGTTATTGGCTTACGGATTTACTATATTCTACTTTTCAATGTTGGTATGGCGTGCCTCCCTTCTACTTATAAGGAAATGTTTGCTGCCAGGCAGCACACCGTGTTGTGCCAGCAGCAGCCTCCCACATCTTATGCTCATGTTAGTGCGCTGTGATGTCGGCAGAACCACCAAATGGTCTAGTGATGGATTTCCCACACTGTATCCTGAGGCTGCATTTCCTACAGCATAGCTTTTGCCTGTTTGTTTGTTGAGACAGGGTTTCTCTGTGTAACAGCCCTGGCTGTCCTGGAACTCGCTTTGTAGACCAGGCCGGCCTTGAACTCACAGAGATCTGCTTGCCTTGGCCTCCTGAGTGCTAGGATTAAAGGCATGTGCCATCATGCCCTGCTCCTACAGCATATCTTAAGGATGCATTTCCCCTGCTGATAAGTAACACATGAATGCATTCAAGACTCAATATTCACAGCCTGCAGCTTAGTTTCATGTGATTCAGCAAGGTGTATGTGTTTCTGCGTGTAACATGAACATTAGAGCCACCCAGCTAAGGTTCCTGCCAAACAGGAATAAGGCAGAAAGGATAGACTTCAAAATGTTCTTCTTTTCTCCTACCAAGGCTCCTTGCTTAAAGTCTGCCTCTGTCTTGCCTCTGTGGGGTGCGAGAGGACTGAGCTGGGCAGCAATCTGAGCTTGCTTAGACATGAATGGTCTGCAGCCTGAGTGAGCAGAGTGGAATCCCCAGCTTGGCAGGACCCACAGGGAAGATGGTGTTTTTCCAGTGTCTGGAGCATCCAAGTGTGGACGAGGAGGTACTAAGGGGGTTTTGATTGTGGAGGAGAGAGAAGGCATGAGACAGGTGTGAAAGGACTCTCCTGGGGACAGTGGCAGCTTCCTGGATAGGTTTAGGCAGGAGGCAGCAGGCATGCTTTCTTGGGGAAGCCAAGAGACAAGAAGGCTGGAGGTTGATCTTCAGCCCCAGATCTGGCCTGACCATGCCTGGAGGAGCTTTAACTAGGAACCTGGGAAACCTCTGTAACGAAAAAGTGGGAGGCTAGGGACTAGTTGGGATGGGACCCTTTCTGGGAAGCTTCCTGAGTGACCTTGCTTCTACTTACCAGCTTCCTGTTGCCAAGGAAACACAGCCCCATTGGTCTTTCCTGGAGCCCTTATACCATCTTACTAGAAATTCCCAGGGAATATCGATAGGCCTGGCCTGGGGGGAGCCCCCATGTAACCCTCCCCCAGAACCTTCTCTAAGGATGGAGGGTCTTTGTGTTTCTTTATCTTATGGCTGAGACATTGATGCATTAATGTGACAGGTGGGCTGTAAAGCAGCCTTGGGATGAACTGGCAGGTAGTAATGGGTTACTACCTTCTGGGCTGGCTATGGCAGGTGGTTCCCTGGCCCTGCTCCTTTCAGGATTCTCAGGCTGCAGAGTCTTGAGGTGTTCTGACAAATCCTGTGCCCCAGCCCACCACTGGCTGCTCTCGAAGCACAGGCCAGATGTGCAAATTCTGCGGCCGTGCCTGGGGTGAGTGCAGTACAGCTTGCTTTTCTTGGAAATCATCATTGATTTGTTAGAAAAACAGGAAACATTGGGGTTGCTGGTGTGCATCTTGACTTTTCTGTTTTTGTTTTTTGGGTTCCTTTCATCTATGTCAGGCCCAGGTTGTTTGGAGGGCGTTGCCAAGCAACCCAGCCCTGCAAGCCTCCTCCTCCCGGCATTCTTTGCCTGTCCACCCTCCTCTCTTGGCTTTCCTTTTGACTTCTGCAGCCTCCTTCCTCAGCCCCAGGGACTGCTGTGGAGATGGGTCAGATGAGGTAACCGTGGAAACACGATGAAGGATATCAAGTTAGGCTGTCCTCCTGTGGAGTGCCGGAGCCTGCTCCCTCTGCCCCAGCCCCACCCTTTCACTGTGGTTGGGCTGGAAATAAAGCTGCCCCTGTTTATGGGACCTGCTGTGGTCAGGGCAGCTGGAGTGGCTACCACCAACCTGCTGCTGCTCCTCGTGTGTGACATCACCCTCATGGGAAGTCCTTCATCTCTGCCTGGTCAGATAGGGGCTGGAGGGGCTCTCAGATATCACTTTCTGTTCGAGGGGACACTGCAGCTGAAGGAGGAGAGAATGTCTCCAAGTGCCTGGAATAAAGAGGAAAATCGAGGAGAGAGATTGTGGCTATTCGTGTGTTGGGTCTTTAGGAAAGCTCTAGAAAGTGCTGCGTTTCCTAGAGTCACCTATGGGGTTTTCCCTGAGTCCCACCAGGTCAGAGGTAAGCCCTGAGGGTGTCTGGTGGTTGGTTTACTCAGGCTGCTTTGCTGTAGTTATCCACCCCATAACATGACAATATGGAAAGCCTGTCTCATAGGAAAGACTGTGGCCCAGAAGTCCTCCAGTCTCCAAGCAGGGCCCTGGGACGTGAGATGGGCTGTGCCTCCCATCATGAGAGGTCCTGCCTGAGCTCCCGCCTCCCTTGCCTTCTCTGTAGATATCCACCCCTGAGTTTTCATTTAGTGCTGTAGTCTTGACACCATGCCTCATCCTAGGGGAGCTGAGCTCAGGGACTGCCCTTTTGAACTCATATCAGAAGTCTGATATGAGAGGTCAGAAACTCCCCACACCACCCTGGGGATGTCGCTTGGCAGAGGCATTGAACTGTCCCTGGAGACAGGGTATGGGAGCTTAGATGGGAGCTGGTGATAGACTGTTTAGTTGGGGGGGGAACCCAGGAAGCAAACAGATTGTGGGAACTCTGAACTGGACAGGGAAAGTGGCAGCAAGGTCACACCAGGACTCCAGGATGTTAGCATCAACAACTGATAACAGGCACTAGACCCATGTCCCCATTCCTCAGGGTTTCATAGCTACAGGGCAGGGGGTAGGGGGTGGGGTAGAGAGTTGCACCTAGGGGCCCATGCATGGGGATGAAGGACTGGTGACATCATTTTTGTCACTCATTTCTAACTGAAGGTTGGTGTCCCTTTCGGTATGAACACAGTCAGTAGGCCACAGTCAGATCGGTACCTGTGTCTCTGTCACCAACAGAAATCCAGATGTGTGCGCATCACTCTGCAGTGGTTGTAGAGCGCTTTTGTTACTCAGGCTTTTTAATATTTCAGAGTGGCGGTAGGAGCTAGACTTACTGCTGGGTTTTGTTATTTAATGTATTAGAAGGATGTTTATATTATTACTTTAGAAATCTGGTTGTTTTAAATTTAGCAATTGTATTCCCATGGTGCATTAGTTCCTTGCCTTGTTGCTGTACTTTCTAAGCTCCCCTTCTCTCCTCTCTCTCCGACTTATTATTTTATGTGTATGAGTGTTTGGGCTGCATGTATGTCTTTGCACTGCTGGCATGCCTGTGTCAAGCATTGGATACCCTGGGGCTAGAGTTGTGAGCAGCCATGTGGGTGCTGGAATCAAAACCTAGGTCCTCTGGAAGAGCAGCAAGTGCTCTTAACCCCAAGCCATCTCTCCAGCCCTTCCCCCACACCCTTGCTTTTTTTAAAAAATAATTAATTTATTATTAATTTATTGTATGTGCATTGGTGTTTTGTCTGCATATATGTCTGTGTGAGGGTTCCAGATCCCCTGGAACTGGAGTTACAGACAGTTATGAGCTGCCATGTGGGTCCTGGGAATTGAACCCCGGTTCTCTGTAAGAGTAGCCAGTGCTGAGCCATCTCTCCAATTCCCCTGCTTCTCTCTTTTTTTTACACAGCCCCGGACCCTAGCTCATGGGATGATGGGTCTTCCCACCTCAACTAGCCTAATCTAGTACCTCCCTCAAAGATTTGCCCAGAGGTTTGTTTCTATGGTGATGCTACCTCCTGTCAGGTCAACAATCAACATTAACCATCCTGCATGGGATGCATTTCCTTTGCAATGTATAGATTTAATCTCATGCATTTAAAACCTTATTCTGAAGAGGGTTCTGTAGACATCTCTAGACTGTCAGGTAGGCTCACAGTAAGCAAACAAAAAATTATGCTTATTATTGGAGCAGTTAGGTCAAGATTTCTAGGTGTTTTCTGACAGCTGAGGAGAGTTTAGGCATTGGGCTCTGTGAATTCTCATCTTGGCTCTCACTGGCTACAGGTCTTTGAGAAAGTGGCTTCCTCTCTCAGCTCCACGGTTTCTTTGAATGTCAAATGGGGATGGATAGCAGCAGCTTTAAGGATTGTTCCATGTACAAGTGCCTTCCTACTTTGGCACCTGGCAGGAGAGGGGTTCCACGAGAGACGGCATGCAGCTGCAGCAGCAGTTTATTTAAGCCTAGGAGATGCAAGCATGATGCTTTTCAATTCCAGAGGAATCCTCAGGCTAAGTTCATTCCTGTTCGTGTAGACAGGTACACTTGGATCACACCTGGATAATGCTTTTCATCTTTTTCTTTGCTCTGGTGTAGTCTAGGTATTTCCCAGGTCTAAATTTTGACCCATAAGTATAGTTTTTGAAGATATACTTAGGGCATACCCACATGATGGAATATGTGACCCTAGGAAACACGTTAAGTGAGAAAACCCAAATACAAAAGACTATATTTCACGTGATTCTATTTGTATGAAATGCCCATAAAGATGGCAGTAGATTCCTGGTTGCCAGGGGATAGGGAAGTAGGTACAGGGCTTCTTGGTGATGGAAATGTGTAAGCATAGGCAATGGTGATGGGTATATGATATACTGAGTATTTTGAAAACCAGAGTGGACACTTTACAGTGATGAATTTTTATGTTACATGAACTATACCTCAATAAAAAGGTGAAATTCTGCACCAACCTCATTGGCAGTGAAAGGATAATATAAGGAGGATTATGAATACCTCTAACTGCAAATATGACAGTTTGGGTGAAATGGACAAGTTACTTATTTCTACTGAAACTCATACAAGGAGAAATAAATTGTCTGAATAGACTTTTGTCTATTAAACAAAGCGAATTAATAACTAGTCGCCTTCCAAACTGGACGCACCAGTGGCTTCACTGATGAATTCTAATAAACATTTAAGGAAAAATGCTAATAGCATACTGAAATCTATTCCAGAAAATAGAAGATGAAGGAGTGTTCCTTAACTCCCTCTTTTATAAAGGGTCTCACTGTGTAGCCCTGGCTGGCCTGGAGCTCACTGTGTAGACCAGGCTGACCCCAGAGCTCATTCACAGGGATCCAGCTACCTCAGCCTCCCAAGTGCTAGGATCAAAACTGTGCACCATCACGCCCAGCCTCAACTCGCTTTCTGAGGTCAGCATTACACTAACGCCCAAATCAGAAAGAAGTGCGTAAGTCAATGTATTGTATTGTAACTTCAAATTCAGTATTCCTGGCTGATAAATAGGAAAGCAGTCATGGTCTGGATAAGTAGTTCAGTTGGCAGAATGCTTTCCTAGCAAGCAAGAAGCCCTGGGTTTAATCCCTAGCATCACATAACGTAGATATGGTGGCCTAAGCCTGTAATCCCAGCACTCAGGAAGTAGAGGCAGGAGAATTAGGAGTTCAAGGTCAACTTTGGCTACCTAGTTGTCTTAAAAAGACAGAACTAGGAGGGCAGATATAGATCAGTATTCCCCATGCCCATGGCTACAAAAGTCGGCCACAGCTGGAGAGCAACTTTAATCCAACAGTGCGTGAAAGAGCTCTGCATGACAACCAGAAGCACTGGAGACTAGGAGGGTTTTAGTCCAAGCCCATGACCTTTATTCAGCATTTGAAAGTCAACTAGTGCAGCCCATGGCTTCAACAGGCTAGAGAAGAAAAATCATGATCATATCAATAGATTCGGAAAAAAACCTTTTTTGACAGTTTTGCACCCATGCTCGGCAAAAATTCACAACAAACTGGGACTAGAGAGACATGCCTTCCTAGTGTCTCTAAACAGAGAAGGCGTGCTTACAAAGAACCTGGAGCTAGCATCATACTCAACGTCAAGAAACTAGATACTTCCTTACTAAGATGCTGGCTCTCCACCCCTGCTCAAGTTTGTACTTTTCTGCCCTCGCTAATGCAAAACCCAAGA
Organism: Peromyscus aztecus; assembly: GCA_902168405.1. Taxonomy (NCBI): domain Eukaryota; kingdom Metazoa; phylum Chordata; class Mammalia; order Rodentia; family Cricetidae; genus Peromyscus; species Peromyscus aztecus. Next base: position 32,351 of record CABHPQ010002114.1, read on the forward strand.
AAAGGAAATACGGCACTTACAGAAAGGGAAGGAAGTCATAACTGGTCTCGTTTGTGGCTGAGAGTATTGTCCAAATGGAATCCTAAAGAATCAACAGCAATATCAAAATCTTCTGAACTAACAGACAGTTATAGCAATGTTGAGGATAGAGTATATATATATATACATATATGTGTATGTGTGTCTGCCTGTCTATGTATGTATATGTATATATGTATATGCACACTCTTTCTCTCCATATACATACACACATATATATATCTTAATTTTTTTAAAAAAAGGATCATCTACATAGCCACTAAAAACGAAGTACTTTGTAGAATCTAATCTGTAAGGAAATACTCAGTGTATCAGAATCTATATGTGGACACCCCAAAACCAGTGAAAGAAATCTAAGAAAATATAAATAAATGGAGAAGTATTCCATGTTCATAGAAAAGAAGCCTCACTATGGTTAGGGTACCATAATTGATTGATGGCATCAGTAAAATCCAAACAAAAATCCAAAGTTGCTTTACTGATACGGACCAATTTATTCTAAAGTTTATATGGAAAGGAAAAGACCTAAAGTAGAGAACAGCGTATTAAGGAGAACAAAGTAAGAGGGCTGCCACTACTGACTTCGAGACATACCATTATGCTACAGCATATTGAAGAGAAATAGACAAATGGATCAGTAGAGCAGAGAGCCCAGAATCAGCTCTTTCAGATGATTCTAGGTGCGGCGAGTTGGAATTTAAAACTGGTTAGTGATGATTAACATTCCCACATCCCAGTTACCAAAGGCAAGCTCTGTGTCAAGTCAGACTTGTAGTCCAGGTTGTCAGCAGTGGTGGTGGTGGTGTCCGGTACCCACACAGCTTGCCCTAACCTGGCCAGATCGCCATCACATACCACAGTGGGAAACTGGTAAAATCAACCTTACAGTCAGGGGGCATCAGTCCACAAACTAGATGTAGAGCTGAGTCTCAGTGGTAGCAATAGCAACGTTGACACATTTGAGAACTAAATTATTACGATACAACAGGCAAACAGACCGTGCATTTACCACAGCGAGGGCCACATTTCACCATTTGACTAGCTGGCTCCAGCCCAGGTGTGGGTGATCTTTGCTACAGAAAGCTCATAGCAAGCTTTCCCAGCAGAGATCACAGAGGTGTGTGTGGCCAGAGGGAAGTAGATATAGGGTAGGTCTGGCACCAGACTGGTCTGGAATTCTGTCAGCCTAAACACCCGGGATACCATCAACTCTTGAAGGAGGTGATGATGAACGATACCATTTAGCTAAGGAGGCTGTTGAGGTTAGTGTAGGTTAGTGCATGAACACACTAGGCAAGCGAGCACTCACACACATTATAAGAGATAAATCTTTTTTTTAAGGAAGAATTGTTTTATATTTAAAAATAATGGAAAAATAATTTTTAAGAAATTAACTGAAGTCCCGTGGGAGCCCCCATCCTGACAGAAGCACTCAGGAACTCAGCGTTGTTCCCAGCGTAGACTCTCTCCAGGGTGGTTGTCTTCTTAGTGTGGGGAGGAGGCAGAGAGAGATCCAAAGACAAGTGCCATTTTCATGCTCTCCTCTTAAGGGTGCTTCTCAGGAAGTTTGGGTTCTGACCTGTACCTCTTTCTTTGGCCCCTAGCTGAGGAAATCAAGGAGGAAGCTGGTCTCCCAGGCAATGCGCCTTCACTGTGGGTGTCCAAAACTGACTTAGTCAACATCTATCCAGACTGACTCACTGGGGTGTTGTAGTCAGTGTGATTTCCCCTCAGGCCTGAGGAATGTCCCCTATTGCTCATGTGGGCATAACATCACGGGTACATACTAGGGTGGGGCTCTGGTTTGTATGTTCACATCAGTGTATAAGGAGAATCAGCCCAGGCTCCTTGTCAGACTGTGAGGTTGGAGCCATTAACGTGGTGAACAGGCCACTGTGGTCAGAGTTGAAAGGCCAGGAATGGGAACAGATAGTGGTAATGCAGTCACTGAGCAGGCAGAGAGGCTGTGGGTGGGTAAGGTGGGCACCCACCCCAGGGGGGAGGTCAAGAGATCTTACCTTAAAGATATGAGCTGTCGGCCGGGCGGTGGTGGTGCATGCCTTTAATCCCAGTACTCGGGAGGCAGAGCCAGGTGGATCTCTGTGAGTTCGAGGCCAGCCTGGGCTACAGAGTGAGTTCCAGGAAAGGAACAAAGCTACACAGAGAAACCCTGTCTCAGAAAAAAAAAAAAAAAAAAAAAAAGATATGAGCTGTGGGTCAACAAAGGGCTGAATGGGTAAGGACACTTGTCGCCAAACCCGAGAGCCTGAGTTCAACCCCAGGACTCACATGGTAGGAGGGGAGAACTGACTCTTACAAGTTATCCTCTGCCCTCCACATGTGCACTGGGTGTATGAACACCCACAAACACACATGCACATCTATTTTTAAAAAGCTGGAGAGATGGCTCAGCAGTCAAGAGCACTGGCTGTCCTTCTAGAGGACCTTGGTTCAATCCCCAGGACTCACATGACAGCTCACAACCATCTGTAGCTCCAGTTCCAAGAGGTTTGATGCCCTCTTCTGGGCTCCTCTGGCACCAGGCACACAAGAGTACACAGACACACAGGCAGTCAAAACACCCATACTCATACACATAAAATAAAAACAGAAACAAACAAATAAGGCTATGAATCATAAACAAGATGGAAGAGAGTGTATTAGGATTAGGTTGAGAATGGCGAGAGCAATGTCTCAGGCAGAGAAAGCTGAAGCAGAAGTTTGGGGCTGGCCTGGATGAAGGGCTTGGATCTCTGGGGTCTTGTGAACTGTGTCCCAGGGCAGTGAGACACCACAGGAAGATTTTAAGGGGACTGTGAGCAGTCTTCTGATGCCCATACAGTTCTGCAGGTTCTGGGATTCCCTGAGGTGCCCGAATCCCTAGACTTGGAAAGGCCTGTAGACACTCCCTCATGCCCGTTCCTGGACCTTCTCTGTTTTCTCCCAGGTGACCCCCATTTGATTTATTTCTCCACTAACTAATCTTGTCTGCTTTAAAACTTCTTGGAAGTGGAGCCAAATAGCACCTGTTGTTTTTTTGTGCACCTCCATTCCACACCATATTTTTGGGTTTCATCCATGTCATTACATGTATTCATGATTCTTTCCTCTTCCGCGTATGGCTCAATAACAGAACATTGTATTATAATAATACATTGTATAATAGCAAATCATCCCTCTGTTGACGGATCAGGTTGGTGCCCGGGGGAGGTTAGTTAGAATAAAACTTTCTCCGAATAGTATTGCACAAATCTTTTGTCAACATAAGTTTTCACTTCTTTTGTGGAAAGGAATGGACTAATTAGGTCAGAGGCTAAGTGATGGTTGAATTTTGTGAAATTGCCAAACTGTTTTTCAACCATGTACCATTTCACAATTCCATCAACAATGTATGATTGTTCCATATCCTCATCAACTTGGTATTGTTATTTTTTATTTTAGATATTCTAGTGTTGGACTGTTTCATTGTGGTCTGGAATCTTCATTTTGCTGATGACTAACTGTTCTGACAATATTTTCATGCATTTATTGCCCACTTGTGTATCTTTTGTTAAGCATGTGCTCACTTCTGGGATAGGAATCATTTGCTGCATGTGTGTGTGTGTGTGTGTTGTAATATTTTATTCTAGTTTCTGGCTTGTTTTTTTATTTACTTTATAATCTCAAAGAACAGAAGTCTAAAAAGTTTATAAACTCCAGCTTGTCAATTTTTTAAAGGTTTATTCATTTTTATTTTATGTATGTGTGTGCTTGCCTGCATGTAATGTGAACACACTGTCTGCATGTCTGGTGTCTGCAGCGGCCGGAAAAAGGCATCAGATCCCTGGAACTGGAGTTGAGTTGTGAACCACCTGATGTGGGTGCTGGGAACCGAACCCAGGTCCTCTGCAAGATCAGCAAGCTCCCTTAACTGCAAAGCTGGGCCTTCTCTTCAGTGCCTATCTACGACTTTTAAATTTTGGTTTGAGAACTTCCTTGTTCTTGATGTGACAGTTTTCTAAATGTACAGGTGATGTGTGTGTGTGTGTGTGTGTGTGTGTGTGTGTGTGTGTGTGTGTGTTATGTTATATATGTACTTGTCAGTGTGTTTGTGTGCACGTGGAGGCCAAGGTCAACATTAGGTGGCATTTCAATTTCTTTCCACCATGATTTTTTTTTTTTTGAGGTAGTCTTTCTCTGAATTTGAAACTAATTGATTCACATATTTTGGCTGTCCAATGAGCTTGCTGGGTTTTCCTGTTCATGCTTCCGTGCCTCAGTTATAAATGCTCACTGCTCTGCCCAGCCTTCTGTGTGGGTATTGGGGTCTCAGGCTTACACACAAACTCAGCCATTTCTCCAATGCCAGGACAAATTCTTTTTAATTAAAACATGGTCATTGTGGGTATGGTGGGAGTTAGGAGGATTTGACTCTTACTTCAGTCTTACGTTTTAGTTGTCTTCTCTGACACATCTCCAACAAGGAAGTGGGGATCCCTGCCACATTGCTGCCAGGTGGGGGTGGAAGTCCTGGTTCCAAACTCCACCCCGCTGATGTTGGGGAGGGTCTATGTTACTAATGGGTGGAGAGGGAGTCCAGCTTTCTATTAGCCCTCCACCTACTCCTCTCTGACTGGAAGGGGCAGGAGTGCATCATTACTGCTCCAGTGTTGCCATGGTGATGGGAGAAAGGATGGCCTCACTACTGCAGGCACCAGTAAGAGTTCAGATTCTGCACTAGGCTTTCCTTAACACCACCTGTTGGGGGATGGGGATGCTTATGATCTGGGGTGGAAGCCCAGGTACCGTGGCCTACTGACACCATGGGGCAGGAGGGGGCTCCTGACCATCATGAGGATGAAGGACCTGGCTTTCTGCTTGGATTTCTCAGTCCTCTGGCAGAGGTCTGGGGAACCTCTCTGTAAGTAGCAGAGTGGAAGTGTAAGCTTTGCCCTCGCCATCACTGGTGACGGCGACACCATACTGGCTCTATGGAGCTGGGATGGGACGGAGACCCTGCGGCTTGAAGGCTGCCTGTCTTTAAACTGCCCCATTCCATGTCCTGGGAAAACGTCAGCTTTTCCTGTCTGTATGCACTGGCTTTCTAGGTTCCTGGCTCTTCACTGTTGAGTTGGGACGATGTGAGCAAGAAGAAAACCCTGGGGACTTGCTGCTATGTTGTTCTGTGTTCCCAGAGTCCTTGGCTGCTCTGCCTTCTTCTGCCCTTCAGACTCCCTTAGGTTCATGTTCCTGCACAGGAAGAGCACAGAAAAGAACCATTTTCTCATTTGAACTGATGGAACGCCATTCTTTGCATGATTAAAAAGGAGATGTAGAGGTTTGGAATGTAGCTCAGCTGGTAGAGAGCTTGCCGAGCATGCAGAGTCCTCCCTGGCTTAATCCCCAGCACCACACAAACCAAGTGTCGGTGGTAGATGATTGGACTCCCAGTAGAGAAGGAGAGCAGGAAGATCAAAAGTTCATGGTTGGGGGCGGCGGTGTGAAGCCAGCCTGGGCTACATGAAACACTGTCTCAAAACGAAACAGAGGTATAAAATATCAATTATTATAAAATGTTTAGGGAGGAATATATCTAATTTTTTCCTCTTGGAGATAACTGCCATTAATACTTTGGCATGTGACTTTGTTTAGATGGAAATACACCTGCACATATAAACTTTGAAACAGGGTCTCACCTTGCCACCCTTTTGTTCTAGACCAGGCTGGCTTCAAACTTACAGAGCTCCGCCTGCCTCTGCCTCCCCAGTGCTGGGATCAAAGGCGCGCGCCACCATGCCTGGCAAAATACAAATGTTTTCATAAAAGAACAATCGGAAGAACAGTAAGATTCTCTTGGCCACAATTACCAGAAACTCTGCTCGGTCTAGCCAAATAAAAGAAACTCGGCAGTTCATGAGATGTTCCAAACCCCTCAAAACAAAACTCCCCAAGCCAGTCGCTTGTCACCTCCTTCTGTCCCCTCTGCCTATTCTGTTGGGTCTTCTTGTCCTGTGATCATAGAACGCCTCCAATGTCACCATGAGCTCCCGGGTCCTTCACGTCTGTGTTCACAGGATCCCTCATTTCACTGACCACTAATCTATGAATCCCCAAACGTAGATGTGCGGCTCTCCTCCGGGGTCAGCAGGGGTACATTTCTGACAAAGAAGAACTTTCCCTTTTCACCCTCAAATCCTCTTCTTCCTAAGCTTTTCCATCTCAGTAAAGGAGAACTAAAGGGGATCAGACATTGCACGCACGTGCGTACTCATTTGGGCACCTAACCTTAATCAGCCATAACTCCAACTCTACCCAACTTCTATATTTTTTAAAGATTTTTTAAAAATCATTTCAAACTAAGTGTATGCGTGTGTCTCTATGGTGGGGGTACGTGGCTTTCAGTTGGGAGTGTATGCGTAGGTGCAGCCATTTTCCTCTATTTATAGAAACACATATTTCCACTTCTCTGTACGTTTGGAAAGATAGCCTCAGTCTCTGAATTCTTCATAGCATAGTAAATGGTCCCTCAGAGTTCTGGAGAGTTCTAGACTGGGCTAAACAGGACTCTGAAATCAGTATCTGCTTCATAAAAAGTTGTGAAAAAAAAAAAACTGGGCCAGAAAGATGGCTCAGTGGGTAAGGGAACTTGCTGCCATGGTGGACAGGAGAGAACTGACTCTTACAAGTCCTCCTCTGAGCCCTCTACCCACATGCACACAGCCTCGGTGTGCAGACCTCTGCGTGTCTAGAAAAGGGTGGGGATGAGTTCCTGTGGACAGCGTGGAGAAAGGACGTGGGCTTTGGGAGTTAGACCAACTGTGGATGTGCTTCCGGCTCAGGCCATAGGAACTGTGATAACAGAAACATGAATGAATCAATTATGGCTTAACCTGCTTGAGCTGCAGGAATTGTGGGTAACCATGGTTGTGTCTTCAGGAGATTGTGGTCAGCAAATGGAGTCAGCAAATGGAACTGTGTGACCTAGTGTGAGACAGAAAAGTCACTCAGTAGTAGCCAGCCAGCCTTCCTCCTGCCCTCCCTCCTTCCCTCCCGGCTCCTTCTTGTCTTCCTATTTATCCCTTCCTACTCTCTAGACCAGTGGTTCTCAACCTGAGGGTCGCAACCCCCGTGGGGATCATAAATCTGATACCCTGCATATCAGGTATTTACATTACAATTCATAACAGTGGCAAAATTACAGGTATGAAGTAGCAATGAAAAGCATTTTATGGTTGGGGGTCCCCATAACATGAGGAACTGTGTTAAATGGTTGCAGCATTAGGCAGGTTGAGAACCACTGCTCTAGACTGAAATTCATGATGGATTGGCATTCCTGTGTAATAGAACATCAATTAATTCTTTTCCTCTACTTGTAGTAAAATGCACACACCATATAACATACCGTCTTAACTATTCAACAGCCTTAAAAAAACTTTTTTTTTTTTTTTAGAACAGGGTCTCATGCATCCCCAGACTAGCCTCAAACTCGGTGTGTAGCTGAGGATGACTCTATACTTGTGGTCCTCCTGCCTCTACTTTCTGAGAGCTGGGGTTACCGTTGGGCGTCGTCACGCCTCACTTATGTGGGAGTCACAGGCGCTCTACCAGCGGAGCCCCACCTCCGCCCGTTCCGCAGTCTTAAGTCCATTCACCCAGTAGTGCCGTCGGTCTTCAGAACTCTTCTCATCTTGTGTCTCTGTACTCTTTAAACCACTTCCTGTCTCCTTCCCTCAGCCTTTGGCAGCCAGAGTCAGCTTTCTGCTTCTATGACTGACGGCTCTCCCTCACACGAGCGCTGTCGTGCATTCCGCTATTTGCAACCAACCGGCTTACTTCACCCCAGCATAAAGTGCTCAAGATTCATCTGCATTGTAGTGTGTGTCAGAATTTCCTTCCTTTGAGACTGAAGAGTAACACACACACACACACACACACACACACACACACACACACACACACACCTCGTTTGTCCATTCAATCCCATGGACACTTGGGCTACTCCTGCTCTCCAGCAACTGTAACTAATCCCTCTATGAACACGGACATTCGTGAATTTGCTCTCAGTTACCTTGAGCATAAATCCAGATGTAGAGGTGCGGGATCATATGTGAAGTCTGCTCTTCATCTTTTGAGGAACCACCTTGTTCTTCCGTGGCTGCTACCCTGTTTCACATCCCCACAGCAGTATCTCACAAGGTCCTGACTTCTTCACATCCTCACATTTACTTGGTTGTTGTTTTTTTTTCTTTAATAATAGGCATACTAAGAGGGGTAGCCTATTTTTGATTTGCATTTCCATGGTGATCAGTAGTGAAAAGTACCCAATACTTTATCAGTGTTATTGTGTATGTGGGGGGCATGACGTATGTGTGTGAGATGCACCTGCCATGGCCCACGGGAGGTCAGAGGACAACTTTGTGAAGCCTCTTTTTCTCTTTTACCTTTATGTAGGTTCTAGGGATTGAACTGAGGTCACACGCATGTGTGGCAATCGCTTTTAACCTAGTGAGCCATCTCACAGGCACCAAAAAGCTCCTTTCGGGTGCTTATTAGCCCCCTGCATATTTATCTGGAGAAATATTTATTCCACTCCTTTGTCTCTTGGAAATGAAGGGTGGTGATGGTGATGGGGTTGAGTCGTAGGAGCTCCTTGCCAGTCTAGCTTTGTCACTCAAATGACAAGCAAGCCCTCTGTTCTGAGGGCATTTTACCCTTGACCACAGCCTTTCATGCAGAGTGGTGGTTCTTAGATCTAATTTCGTTTTGGCGCTGAGGTCTAATTTGTCCGCATTTTTCTTTTTGTGGCCTGGGATTCTTCAGTGTGTAGTTTCAGTGTTTGAATGAGACGTGTCCCCCACAGTCTTGGGCATTTGAACGTCTGGTCCCCGGTTGATGGAGTTGCTTGGGGAGGGTTAGGTTGTGCAGCCTTGAGGGAGGATGTATGTCACCAGGGGTGGTCTTTGAGATAAACAAAACAAAACAAAACAAACTCACCTACTTCTAGTTTGTTCTGTTTGCTTGCTGTTTGTGGTTGAAATGTGAACTCGCAGTTTCCTGCTCCAGCTGCCGGTCACTTGCTGCCACGCTGTCCCCACAATTACAGGCTCTAACCCTCTGGATCCCTGTGCCCAAATAAACTCTTCCTTCTGTGGCGCCTTGGCCACGGTGTTTTGTCACAGCACGACAGGAGTGACTAATACAGGTGTTATCTCCAGGGAGCCGTCCACAGATCCGGTTTGATGAAGCTGCGTCCCCTGTGTCCAAGAATTTCGCAGTTTTAATTGTTTGTGTTGAGGCTTGTGATCCTTTTTTGCATCACTTGTATATGATTCTGGACCTTCGTGCCTAATGAGAGGCTGTGTGTTTCCATCTAGTGTTGTCTTATCTCCCCCCCCCCAAAAGTTTTATTCACGAAAACTGCTTATCTTAAAGTTTACTGTTTTCATTTCTCTTGATGCTGTTAACAGGGGGCCTTTGCCCCAGAGCGTATCTTGATTTTAGAATTGGATAATATCAATTTCTATGTTAGTTTTCACCCAATCACATTATCTAGTTCTTTTCATCGTCACAGCCATTTTTGTTGTTGTTGTTGCTAACCGCGATTTCTCTGAGCATCGGGAAGTGGGTGATGAATGCGCCAGCTCTCCTGGCAGGGCTGCAGTTCTTGAATGACATATGACTTATAAGATCTCACACCCCAGCCGCACACGCAGCCAGTAATTATTCAGAATACCCAGCTGAGCAAGAAATGAACTGAAATAAAGAACTTCAGAGTACAAAGACATGCAATAGTGAGCAACCAATTAGAAAGGTCAGACTCTCAGCCGCTGTCCACACAATGCTATTACCATGGTTACTACACCTAACTGTCAAAAATAATTATTTCAGCAACTCTAACCTGCCATGAAATGTTGGCTGCAAATCTGAATCTATGCTTTAGACAGTATAGGGACACGAGGAGAGGGTATATGACCACAGATTCAGAAATCGCTGTAAAAATGACGCGGGAATTCCTGTCCTTGCCAAGACATTTTGAAATTTTAATAAATAGGAATGATGTCAGAAAACCACAATTCACAAAAGAGACCTTTGAAAACCTGTTCTGGTAACTCTAGGAGAACTTAGAAAAGTGATTCAAAAATAACTTAAGAGGAAAGAGCTGAGGCGGCTCACTGTTGGCAGGAGGGTGTGATCGCCCATCCGAGCAAAGGCTGCCAAAGCTCAGACTCTGGCTCCAGGCTTCCACTGTCTCTCAGGGTCTCCGTAAGGTCACCAGCCCTCTGCCCTGGCTCAGAAGAGGAACTTGGACGTGGAAGTGACCATTGTTTAATGTTTCAGCTCTGCCCATCGGGGGAGCCTGCCTGGCTGCAGCTCGAGTTTCACAGTGGACTCCTCTTAATGAGGGGATCGGGGTTGGACATCAGATACTGAACAAGCCAGGTCTTGCTTTCCAAGCTTTTGAAAGAGGTGCCCTCCTACTGTCTTCTCTTACCCCTTCCCCAGAGCCAATGGGGCTCTGCCCACAAGTCGTCAAGAATGACTGATGTCACCAAGTCATCAGGCCAAACTGAGCATGCAGGGCCAGGCCTTGAGCACAAGGGCTGAGCCGACCCACCAGGCTCTGGGTGATTCCACCCCTGCTTTCAGGTCTGTAGTTCACTGAGGGGCTCCTCTACAGGACTTCTGTTGTCTTCCTCAGGCTCCCCAGGCCCGGGATCCAGTAGGTCTGAACTTTTAAAAAAAATTCATTTATTTATATGTCTGGGTGTTTTGTCTGCATGTCTGTCTGTCTGTCTGTCTGTGCACCATGTGCACGTCTGGTGTCCAGGGAGACCAGAAGAGGCTGTTGGATTAGGGCCCAGGATGCCACCATGCTGTAGGGTGTCCTCTCTCTAGCTAATGAGAGTGTCCATTCTCTGGAAGAGGCAGGCTGGGCCGGGCCGCTGGTGTAGACAGACATCTCTGTCAGGGCTCAAGACATCAGCAACTAGAAATGTAAACCTCGTCAAGCAAAATTCTGGTAACCGAGTTTTTCCCGTGGAGTAGAAGTAGAGTCATGCATTGGTTTTCTTTCCTGCTTTTTCTTCTTCTTTTCTAACTGCATCTTATCTGCAGAGGGACAATGTGTGCAGGGTTAAGAACCTGGACCCCCTGGGTTTGCATTCTGGCTTTGCCACCTCTTAGCTGTGTAAGCTCAGGCAAGTTATTCTGTTCCTCCGTAACACTAATTGCCCATCTTTTTCTCCTGCTGCACTGTTGTCCTGCAGAGGTGGTCCAGCTTTCCATCCCTTACTGCTGGGTTTTCCCACCCTGACGACGGTCGGAGTAAAGTAGCAAAACTGCTTAAGTCCTACTGTCTTTCTGGTGTCCAGACCCCTCCTCCACAGTGGACTTGCAAGGGGTCCCTTCCCGGCTCCCTGCCAATGCTCCTGATGAATTGGGAATGACTTGGTGGTACCTCACCTGGTACGAGGCTCATATCCTCAGGCATTCTCTTCAAATCCCTCAAGCCCTTGGTTCTGGAGGGGGTGTGCACCTTCTAGAATGGTCAATGACCCTTTTCTTCTTCACAGTCTTATGGTGGCGAGTGCACACACTGCCGTTCCAGGTCCGTGCCAACAGCACCAGGTCCTTGCAGCCCCTGTCCAAGTGGCTTATGGAACTTTAAAGATGTATTTAACTTTACTTTACGTGTATATGTGAGTGCAGGTGCCTGAAGGGGCCAGGCCAGAGGTGTTGGATCCCCTTGGAGCTGGGTTTACACAGGTGGTGGAGCCGAACTTGGATCCTCTGAGGAGTAGCAAGTGCTCTTAACTGCTGAGCTACCTCTCCATGGAACTGTAGAATGTAGGACACTCGGCACTTTATACCTGGGGTCGGGGTTCAGCCACAGCTAGGGAGAAAGCGAAGTCCTCAGCTGTTAAGAGCATTAGGACCTCCTTCTAGCTTTGCCCTGCTCCTGCTGGCCTAGAGTAAGATCCTTATCCACTCTAGCTTCCAGATACCCCTTGTGGAAAGCGAAGGACCTGCTAGGGTGACTTCCGGGCTCCCTCAGGAACTTGGCTTGGGGTGGATGGGCAACTATGAGGACAAAGGCCGGGTTGTGGCATGGCTCTCCGAGGTCGTCTGTGTGAAGGTTCCTAGTGTTCTGGCTCCTTCAGCAGGTGCTATCAGCTCAGAACTGACAGACAGGTTGAATAGGGTGCTAGTGTTTGGGCCGTCACTGAGGGCAGGGGCTCATCACAGGTGTTAACCCCATGGTCGTTCAGCCACGCTGGGTACCAGCACAGCCCAAACTGAAAAAGGAGCCGGGCACAGGAAACTGCCCTATCTGTCTGGGGGCCGTGGCCTCTGCCTGGCCTGAAGGCAAACTTGGCAGTTGTTACAAAAGGGCTTGCAGGTACGGCTTGCAGGTACTTTAAGGCATCCCGGCATCATCAAGGATAATATTCAGGGGCCTGGTCATGAAGAGTGAGCGAAAGTTCTTCTGAACTCAGTTCACTGTCCCAGCCTCCAGGGCCATGAGACCTGGGACAGGCTGTGCTCCAGTGTCCTGACACCTGGCTCCAGGGTCTAGGTCCTTGGCAAGTTCATCTCTACACCCAGACCTTGGCAATAATGTCTCATTTTTCTGCAATACTCTTCCTCTCACGTAACCCTAGGCGTCCCGTTCAGGCTTTAAATCCCTTCTTTGGAGACCCTAAACAACCCAATGTGGGCTGATCAGCTGTCCCTCTCCCAACACTGTACTCTCTTCATAGCACGTGACATCTTCCAGGAGTCCCTATCGGTGTATAGTTGATGGAAGTCAGTGTCTTCCACCCAGGAACAAATGCCTGCTCTGTCCTGGGCACACAGTAGGTGGTCAGGAAATGAAAGATGGCATGGGTGCTCCTGTGCCATCCCAGTTTCATGATGCATCACTCTCTAGGGGCGGCAGTGGGTCAGCTCTCAAAGAGCTTACTTCAGGGAGTGCTTGGGGAGGCAGGAGGATTTGCCTAGGGTCGGGACTCTGGGGTCTGAAGGGCCAGCTGGAGCTGAGGGAGGGAATTCATCCCTCTTTGCATGTCTTTTGCATGGCTCAGTTTGGAGGTTCTGCTTCCTCTTCTGGTTTCTTGGTTGGTCCTCAGATCCCCAGAGCTGGTTTCCCAGATGACCTGGCCTGACAGGCTGGGAGAGTGTCAGCAGCGGAATAAAGCCCTGAGGGCACGCAAGTGTGGCAGAGATGGTTGCGCGATACAGATCTCACAATATGCTTGGTCAGAGCACTGCCTCCTCCCACAGCCCCTTGATATCTGTACCATCACCGTCTCCACTTTACAGATGAGCAAACTGAGGTTTGGGGGAAGGCTCAGGCCCTTGCCACAAATCTCATGACCGGCAAAAATCAGAGTCCAATTTGGGTCTCTGTTGCTGCCTGCCATGGCTTCTAAAGGACCCGGGGAGCCCTCCCCAGAACCAAGACATGGGGTTGGCTCTACTGGGGCTCTCAGTTTCTCTCCTGGTGTTAAAACCCTTTCTGAAGTCCCCTCCTTGTGGCCCTCTAGCTGAGCTGCTGGGCCTCCAGACAGTGCAGAAGAGGGCTGTGTAAGGGCTCTGGATAGACTGCAAACAGGAGGCTAAGGCAGGAAGGATCTAGACCTCTGAGAGGAGGGTGTGTGGGATGGGAGTGGGGGAATGTGTGAGGGCAGAACCCCACCCTTGTCTAGCCCTAGCCCTAGCCCTAGCACTGGTGTTGGGGTGTCCGGCATGTGGAGGAAGACCCTGCAGGACTAGAGGAACACAGGTCTGGAAATTCACAGGAAAACCCCCACATGCTTTTGATTCCCCCTGGAGGTCCCCTGCCCAGATGTCTGAGGTTTGGCCATTCTCTGGACATCTCTGGGCATTTGCTGGGTACTTGGCAATACTCCCTACTGCCTGGTGAGCAGGCATGTCCCATGTCCCATGTCCCCCTTGGTTCCCATCCCAGAACCAAGTCTCTTTTCCTCCACCTCCAAGCTTTTCTGTCACAGGGGTAATCTCTCCGACTGCACAGATGAACCTTCTGGAAGCTGCCCCCCTCCCTGTAGGCAGCTGGAAGCTTCCTTGCACAAGAGCCCATAACACCCAAGTGGGCTGTGAGCGTCTGTCACTTTTACTGCCCTGTTGGGTTGCTCCTCTAGCCTGAAGTTCTCCAGGAAGGGAGTCCAACAGGCTGACAGGTGTCTATCCCCCATGCAGGCAATGACTCAGGATGCAGCCAGCAGCCACCACGTGCACAGAGGACCGCATCCAGCATGCCCTGGAGCGATGCTTGCATGGACTGAGCCTTGGACGCCGTTCTGCATCCTGGTCAGGTAGGTCTGGGAACTGGGAGGCATTCCAGAACTAGACAGAGCCTCAGAGGCCAGGTGTGGCAGCCAGCAGATTCTGCTTCCATCCCCATGTGCCAGGTGAGCAAGTCCCTAAACCTCGCCTGGGCAGGAGGCGGACACAGCCCTTGTTTAAAGTCCTCCATATGAGGCTCTCCTGCTTTTTCTCACAGAATCCTCCTTCCCTCCTTCTTCCTTCCTCCTCCTCCTCCCCGCTCCTCCTCCTCCTCCCTGCTCCTCCTCCTCCTAGCGCTGTCTTGTTTCCTTAGCATCTGTAGACACACAGAATGGAACCTGTTAGAAACGCAGCCACTATCTCCAAAAGAGCAGCTGGGACTTCAGACAGCTCTCCCTGGACACTGTTTGCTTGTTTCTGAGCCTTTCCACAGCCCAACTCTGCTCTTCCCTAAATAGAACAAAGAGAGAATCTCAGTCAGGCTGCAGGGTGTCTGCAGCCTGAGGTGGTTGTGTCCCTGGAGGCTGGAGCCTAGGTATGAGCATGCCTTGTGCTGCTGAAGGTTTCCTTACACACTGTCACGTAGCTCCCTGCTCTGAGATAGACAGCCCCTGCTTCTTGAGCATGCCTGCTTCCTTCCTGCCTCAGGACCTTCGTGCTTGCTGACTGGCTCTTCCCTGGAAACTGGCCCCCCTGTTATGCTGGTCTCAGCCCAAGTGTCACCTCTGTGGACAGCGTTCTCTGTCCTTTGGAGTTAGATAAAATTGGGTTAACTCTCACTGATTGTACAACCTCGTCCATTCCACTTGTCCTTGTGGGACCCCCAATTTCTTGCCTGGATAATGGGGATAATCATGACTAGAAGATGGGAAACTGGGCAGAGAGAATGTGTGCAAAGGCCTAGCACCATAGTAGCACATAGTAGGTGGTCAGTAAAGAGTGCTTTTCCTTCTTCCTTCCTTCCCTGGTTTTGATGGAGCCAAGGTTTACATAGGGTTGGGGCGGGCATCGTTCAATTAAGAAGTATGGAAATATCTGACTTCTGCAAGGCTGTTTTTTCTGCAGTTGGTTTTCCCCGTCTTTTTCCTGCAGTACTGGGTGTTGAACCTAACGTCTCGTGCCTTCCAGGCAGGTGCTCGACCACTGAGCTACAACTCCAGCCCTTTTGCAAATTTTAAACAGAAAAAAAAAAAATCTATAGGTACACGGATGCACTTCCAGGGGTTTGAAAGGCACTCACGTGCCTGAGGAGGCATGGACCCCCAGCTGCATGAAGGTCAGGTCCCTTCCACTCCTGCTGCATTCACTCCCCACCCCCACTGATGCAGCCCCATCCCTGTGGTCCCCTCTTTAATTTTTAGGGGTTTGCCCTTGCTGACTTCAGGGAAACAGAGACCAACACATTAAGAAAGTCTGGGGAAGTCACGATGACAAGTGCTTGGAGCTTTTCAACTTAGTGAATCGAGCTTCCCCTTCCCCGGGCTCCGCCGCTGCCGAGCAGTCTCGGGAGGCCCCGTGACTGTCGCAGACAGTCTTGCTCCTGGGTCTGGCTGGGGTGGAGCTCCTCATGGCTCCTGTTTTTAGTCTTCTAGCCATTTCTACCTCTGGCCCAACTTCCTTGCCTCTGGTAGGAATTGGCACCCACTGTAGGAAAGCTGGGTGAGGAGGACAGTGAGACCACTGCGGCACCCAGAGGTGTCGGAGCAGAGTCTCAGCAGGCTCATTGGCATCTAAGGGATCCTAGCTCACACCAACAGCCCTCATGGCTAGGGAGCTCCCTGAAGGTATGGGAGTAAGAAGCAGGTCATTAAGTCTTGTGGGCTTGTTTGCTGTCATTATCGTTATTGCTTTTCAGTATGTCTCACTATATAGCCCAGGCTAGCCCTGACCTATGTAGTCTACGGTGCCCCCGAACTCATGATCCTACTGCCTCAGCTTCCCAAACACTGCGGTTACAGGTGTGTGCCACCAGGCCTGGCTTTGTTATGTCCTGATGGAGCTTAGGGGCTTTTAATGATGGCATTTCTCCAAGACTCTCTTTAGAAAGAAATATTCAGATACAGTTCTCCCACAGCGGGATTCCAGAATAAACCCCCTTCTCTGCAGCCTTTGCCTGTGGTTAGCCAGAGAGAGCGAAACTAACCACTAGCCTAACTTGTCCCCTGTCTAGCCGGACTGTGTCTGAACTGCTGGAGCTTACAGGAGCTGGTCAGCAGGGACCCAGGCCACTTTCTCATCCTCCTGGAACAGATCCTACAGAAGACCCGAGAGGTGAGGGTGACCCAGACTTTGATGATCACAGCTAGGATTGACTGTGTGTCGTCAAGACATAGGTCAGTTCTGAAGCTCCTGGACCATGTGATGGCTTGGCCAACCTGGGAGCCCATCAGCTACCCTTGTGCACCGAGACGCTCTAGGAAGGGTGTTTTCTGTCCCGTGTAAACATGTAGCAGTCCCAGGTTCAAGCTACTTCTTAGGATAAGTGTAGGTTGTAAGTCAAGGTATGAACTGGAGGGAGGGAAGGGGCGGAGCTTTACTGAGCTCCTTTCTCAGAGGGATCCGCAGCAATAGCGACAAGGAAGGGAAACTGAGGCCTCCGCTGACAGCTCAGTGTGCAGGCTTTTATGAATGCTGAGCTGGGCTGAGGTTCCAGAATGGACCGAGTCCCCCAAATAGACTCTGGCTGTTTTATGAAAGATTCTCCTTTAAGTGGTTTGTCTTCTTTTCTTTTAAATGCATGACTGAGTTGTAAAGGTAACCCCTAGAAGAAAGTCCATCACTTAAGTCCGTTACTTATTACAGCATTCACGGTCATCATCCTGGTATCAGATTTACTTGGTGCAAACCAACTCAGGGGTCACTCCCCCTCCTGAGAGCTCAGCTCCCAAACTCACATGCAAAGGACCCACTGCCACGGAGCAACAAGGGGCGGGGGATTTGTGAAAGGGCTCAAGCAATAGTTGTGAGAGAGAAGGAAATGTCTGAATTAGTCTGCGGGGGTCGGCACAGAAGAGATGGTGGGCCGTCCTGTATGCCTCCCACCCACAAGCTGCACAGCGGCTGAGAGACCTTGACCTCCCTGCCATCTCCACAGGTCCAAGAGAAAGGCACCTACGACCTCCTGGCCCCGCTGGCTCTGCTCTTCTACTCCACGGTCCTTTGTGTAAGTCCAGCTGGGCCACAAGTGGAGAGGGAGGGGAGGGAGGAGCGGCCTCCATCCGGGCCACAGGACTCATAGCTCGAAGGATACACAGAGAAAGTTGGGAGTGAGGACGCCTGAGAAGGGGTTCGACCTTCTGACCCCTCCGTAACTCCACCCTGGGACGCCGCTAGTCACTAGAGATGGTTGCCATGGTGCCTGGTACCGTGAGGATCTGTGCCGTCACACGGTCATGAGAAATGACATTGGGGGATTTCTAGGTCTATCTCCTCTTTCACCCTAGGGGTCAGCTTGACCTGCTGTGACCAGCCCCAGTTTTCACCAGACTGGGGAACCAAATGGCTGCTTGTACACTGAACTCAGTCCACCCAAAGAGTGGAAATATTTGCCTCTCATGAGGATATTTACATATGAATAGCATATGCATTGAAGATGGTTCCTCAGAATGAGTAATAGCAGGGGCACCATTTGCAGTGACCTCCGAGCTGACAGCTTCTCAGAGAGGCTTCCTCAAGGGTTGGATAAAACTGTGGTTTCTTTGATGAAAACAAAGCCCGTTGCTATAGAGACACTCTGGGCATCATCCTGTCCATCTGTTGTTCCGTTTTCCCTGATCTTGTCCTGGGGCATCCTGCTCTCGGGAAATGTGTGCCCTTTGTGGGATGTTCCAGAAAGGGGTCAGAAGCTGTCCTGGAACATAAACCTCACCTAGCTCACTTCATACTGTCCCGTTTCCATCCTAGACACCACACTTCCCACCGGATTCAGACCTCCTTCTGAAGGCAGCCAGCACCTACCACTACTTCCTGACCTGGCCGGTTCCCTACTGCAGCATCTGCCAAGAGCTGCTCACCTTCATTGATGCTGAGCTCAAGGCTCCAGGTGAGGACCGAGGGGGCCAGGGATCACGTGACTAGGGTAACTGTCTTTTCTGGAACAGTTCTTCACATATGGCCCACCTCATCCTTTCCCACGCCCTGGTAAGGGGCTGACAGTGCCCTCTTCGCAGTGTGCTTTGCCATCATCAGATGGTTGACCTTGCACAAGCTAAAACAGTCCACGTGGGAAGTGATTGAAGAAGGAATTGTTCAGGGAGGCCAAAGCAGGCCTGGACCTCTGTTTTGATCAGCTAGGGGCTCTCCAGGGCTGTGCAGCTCACTCAGAGAAGTCTCCAGAATAATGACAAAAGGTCTTTCTTTGTTCTCTTTGCCCTGGGAGCAGACAGGCAGTGGCAGGAATGATTTTCCCAGGGACAGTGCCTTCTGCTGGGGATGGAGGAGCCGATGGCTGTCCTGACCAGTGTGAGCAAGGACTTTGCCCTTCCGGGTTCGTTCATATTTAGGATTTGAAAAATAAAGAGTTCTTATGCTTCCTTCAGCAGCACATACACTAAAATCGGAACAAAATGTAGGAGTTCTTGAGAAATTGTGACTGCTCTCTTAGCCACATTATTTATTTTGTGCAGGGGTGGCGGTGCACATGTGTGCCTTGGTGCGCATATGGGGTCAGAGGACAGCTGGGAGTCAGTTCTCCTCTTCCACCATGTGGGTCCTGGTATGGATAGAATTCCAGTCATCAGGTTTGGCGGCAAGCACCCTTTCTTACTGGGCCATGTCAACCGCTGCAAACACTGTTTTTAAAATGAGAATCATAAGAAAGCCATGACAGAGCAAGAAGAAGAAGAACCAAGTCTGATTTGCTGGGAGATGGCCCCAAACCAGACCATTCGCCACGTTTCTATTCCTGGGAAGTCATCTCAATAGATGCCCAGAAAACATTTGCTTAGCACCAAGACTCGCTCTTGATATTCAAAACCCCTCGATGTATGGAAACTATTGCCACAGAAGTATTTTCAATATGGCAACAGCCCAGGTGAACTGCTACAAGCATTTCCATTAAACCTGAGCATCTTTCTGGTTTCCCTTATATGTATTTTGCCTATGCAAAAAGAGACCAGAAATATTTCTTCATCTGGAAGAGGTAACATTTTAATTTTATAACACCCAATTGCTTATCCAAGCCTGAGACGATCACCTGGATGAGTAACCCACATCAGGAAAGCCAGCAGATTAAGCTTCCCCATTTGCCAGTCCCACCCAGTAGGAAAACATCCCGGACTCTGGAGGCAGAGGTAGGAGGGCTGTTGCAAGTTTGAGAGCCAGCCTGAGCTACAGAGTGAGATCCTGTTTCAAAAAGAAAGAGATGAGGGAGGGAGAGAAGGAGGTGGGAGATAGGGAGGGAGTGGAGGAGGGAGGGAGGGAGTGGGGGAACACAACTGAGACAAAATCTGAAAAATATAGGATGAGAAATGTAAACAACCTACACAGAGGAGTCAGCCGTTACTAAAAGACTGTTAGCTGAAGAGATGTATTGTGGGGTTGAACCAATATCATAAAAACATCAGGTATCGTGGAAATAATGTAACCAAATCAAAGTAACAAGATCATTTAAAATGGAACAACTAAAGCCTATTTAAAATTATAAATATTCTACGGAAGTATTTAATTATTCATTTGCTATGTGTTTTTTTAAAAAAGAGAAGATGGAGAAGGAAGTATTTGTAGTACCAGGTCTTTAATAATGCTAAAGTTATTAAAATAGCACATACTGGTGTGGAAATAGGTGAATAGAACAGAAGGTAATATCTAAAAACAAATTAAATATAGGAAAGCTATGATATGGCAAAGAGACACCCTGAAACCAGTAATAAAAGTATCAGGATCATTTTTAAAATGAGTTAAAATTAACCCTAAAAAATGTAATCCAGCAGAGTGTTGGTGGTACACACTTTTAATCCCAGCACTCTGGATGCAGAGGCAGGTGGACCTCTGTGAGTTTGAGGCCAGCCTGGTCTATAAAATGAGTTCCAAAACAGTCAGGGTTACCTAGAGAGACCATGTCTCAAAAAATAAAATCCAAATGAAGCTCCATCTCAAACATAAAATAACTTGCAGATAAATGAAAGATTTAAGCATGGAAAACAAGACAATAAAAATAGCAGAAGAAAAACAGGGTACATGGACCTGGACTGGAAAAGAGCCATCAAACATAATCCTGGACAAAAACCACAGAGAACCGTGAGGATCTGGAAGCACAAAAGTGAGGTCTCATGAGTGGAACATGAATGACCAAGTTAAAAAAAAATATTTACAGTGACAGGAATTATTTTAGACCTAGGAAGGTTCTTTTGAGTCAGTTAAAAAATCTGGCAGACACACCAGTGAAAATATAGACAAGGACATGATTCTTATCATCAAAAAGAACCCTGAGGGACTGAACAATGCCTACATACTAGGAATGAAGCAGATGCAGAAGTAGAGGGGCATGTTTCCCCCTTTCAGATCACCAGACTTAAAAAAGACTGAAAATAGCAATATTGATGGGAAAGAGATCTAGTTCAGCTCCAGTATCACCCTTTCATGCTGCTGTTCCATTTCCGGGACTCAATCCAGAAGAATAAGCATGGCTGTGCAAAGATTTAGCAGAAAGGATGTTCATTAAATGTGTTCTTCCTAATCACCAGCCAATGCAAAACCCTGAAGAATGACCAGGGTTCAGTATATGGTAGCAGAGTCACTTGGTAGAATGCTATTCAATTTTCAAAGATGGGGGCTGGAGAGATGGCCCAGCAAATACCGCTCTTGCAGAGGATCTGAATTTAGTTCCCAGAACTCCTATTGGGCAGCTCACAGCCACCTCAACTCCAATTCCAGGGGATCTGTCGCCCTCTTCTGGCCTCCCGGAGCACCTGCACTCACATGTGCACTTTCCCTCCCAAAGGCACCCTATGCACACTATAGGAAAGTAAAATAAAATCTTTTAAAAATGATATTTAAAAACAGCAACTTAGATCAAAAGATGTTGATGAACTATCTGACTGAAGAAGTCACCCCCCCAATACACTGTACGTTGTAATCCCTTTGCTTTTCCATCGCAGCGTTTACCCACTCCGGGTTGTATTTAGTATCAGCGGCATTTTCCTGCTGTCATACACAGTAAACACAAGCTGACAGGAGCATTACATCCTAATCCCCGACCCAGGGGTGGTGAAAAGTTTAGGCCTGAAATTTTGTTTGTGAATTCCTTTGTCGGAGTCCATGACTGACTTTTCCAGCCAATCAGCCGATCTGTCTGCTCCTCAGCTTTCACCATCGGTGTCCCCTACAATCAGTCAGCACCAATAAGAAAAGTAGGTGGGGGGGCACTGGTGAACCCCTAAGTCTTCCTATAAGATGGTCCTCTCCTCATAGTAGGGACTTGGGTGGAGAATTAAGAGATCTAAGTCCCCAAGAAGTTATTGCACCCAGAAAGACGTTACAGGCTAGCCTCAGTAGGCAGTCGGCTAACCTAACTTAACACAGCGTCCTAAATGAGCAATCAGCATAAGGTCCATCTCTGTCATGGACCTGTCCTGGCTTCTGGCTGTTGACTGGGGTCCCTTTCCAGGATGCAAAGCTTTTCTTTCCTTTTGCAGTTTCAAGAGAAAGGATTTAAGCTTCAAATGCCTTGCCAGTGCCTCCTGTGCACATTAAAGAACTGAACTTTTTTATTTGAAGCGGTCCAGGGGGGTGTTGCACGGGGGAGGGGCATCACCTCTGGGGAGACTGCCTCCCACTTTCAAGCAGAACCGTCTGGCCAGCCGTAGTCGGATGCACGCCATGCCTTGAGATGCTTTTGTGGGTTGTTGGTCAGGAGCACTGTTCTCATCTGCCCAGCAAACAGACGTGGAGAGGCAGGTGGAGGAGAGGCCATGACCCTGGGATAAAAGGATGCTAAGCTCGGGAGTCAAGAGCCAGGCAGAGGAGCCCTTGGTGATGGAAATGGAGGATGGGCCCTTTGCTTCAAAGCAGGGGGACCCAGAAGTGGCTGCCACTCATTGCTGAGAGTCCTTGGTATTTCCCCAGACTATGAGAGGTCTTAGATACACACGTACTAAGGACCTGGAAGACGTCAGATGCCGGGAGCAGGAAGCTCTCACAGAGCTGCCCATTCCTCTGTAGAGGGCAAGTGGAACTGAAATAGGAAACTATGACCTCTCCTGAGAACCATTTCTAAACAGCTCAAAAGCTCCCACAGGTATAGACTGAGCCTGTATCAAAGTTAGAGTCCATTTGCTGCTGAGCCAAGAGCAAGGTAGTAGAGCCAACTTCAAGAAAGGCAGGAGAGTATCCAGGTTTGGTGGTGCGTGCTATTGATCCCAGCACTTGGGAAGCAGAGGCAGGAGGATCTCTGTGAGTTCGAGGCCAGCCCGGTCTACAGAGTGAGTTCCAGGGCAGCCAGAGCTACACGGAGGAACCCTGTCATGAAAAACAAAACAAAACAAAACCAACCAACCAACCATCCAAACAAACAAACAAACAAAAAAACACACTTGTGAGTTTTCTCTCTCTACAAGGTAACCTCTACTTTTACAGAAGCGGAGCCCTAGTTCCCAGCAAGTAGCGGGTTAAACAAAGTTACCTTCTTCCACATGACCCGGAGACAGGCTTGTTAGAGAATGTCTTAGTGTGGTTTTTGATGGTGCTTATTTCTGCACAACCCTCTCCATGCTCAGTAGGCCTGGCCAAGGGAGGGATAGAGGGATAGAGGGATAGAGGCCAGGGAGCTTGAGCCCCTAGGAGAGGCCAGTATCTCTGTGGTCTCTTGGACTTGGTACCAGACCTCTGTGATTCCAAATCCTGGCTCGGAGTCTGCTATTCTCTAGATGCTAGGCCCTTTGGCAAGATGTGGAGCTTATGTAAGCCTCAATTTCCCTGTCTGAACAATGGGCACACAGTGCTGCCTGTCTCTCAGGGCAGTTTGTGAAGTGCTGCTTTCATTGATTTCATCACTCAAGAGACAGTAAACATCCAGATGCTGATACCTTCAGAGACAGGTCCTGTCAAGGTCAAAAGAGAGATAAGACCTAGGGAGCTAGGCCCTTCCCCAATTACGTCTCAGAGACTCAGTTGCTATGGAGACAGCTAGTAGTCTCCATATGTATGGAGGAAGTGGGTGGTTATCAAAGCAGGGCTTCCTATTTTTTTTGACTCCACCCCCATGGCGTCAACCCTGCAGCACAGCCCTTTGGGGCTTCAGCCTATGTGTTTATTGGGAGTTGACTCCTTGCTCACGCGGTGACGCAGACTATCATATGTGCCTGCCAAGGACTGATCTGGAATCCTGGCTGGTGACACCGGCCCTTTCCATGTGAGGCATTCAGCAATTTTCAAAGCATACACACCTCAGGGATCGTCTCACCAGGCCACATACATATATTGGGTGAGGAGATGACGTGACACTCCCAACATGTACGTAAGTGAGAAATTCACTTCCCCTGTCCAGGCTACACAGCCAAGTGTGAGAGAAGGAACACGAGCCTCAGTGTGACAAGGACCTCTGTTTCGGTGCATACTAACTAGCTAATGACTCTGGACAGGTTGCCTAACCTCTGAGTCTTCCCATCAAAGCAGGACTTCTTCTGCTGTTGATCATGACCAAGATGTCATTACTGTGTGCTCACAGTGTATTCAACATGGCGAGTGCCGTCCCATGTATCCTCAGAACAGCTCTTGGTGTAGTCACTGGTATACTCATTGTTGGGGTGACAAACAGGAACTAGTCAGCAAGCAGCTTGTCCACGCTCACGCACTCACAAGTGCTCCACATGGGAACCTACATCTACTTACTGCCAAAAGTCATGGAGAAGTCCTCTGTTGTTTTCTTGACACCTCATTCCTACCAAGACAGGTGGACCCTGTGCCTGGAAGACCCAGCTGTGCCTGTCTTCATGTAAGCACTGTGCTCCTGTGGGGGACTGTCCTGTACAGGACAAAGTCCCTCGCTCGCCCTGTGTTGCTCTATTCTAGTATGTTCCCAGCTCAGGCCCTAGCCCACCAGTGCATCCCCATAAACCCCTCACCTCATGATAAGCAATAGAGTCCATCACCCAGAGAGGTCAGAGGACACTGAGGGATGTCTTCAGGGTGGGGTTGGGAGTTTTATCAAATGGTTGTGTTTCTACTTGGAACTGTGGGTGTCTTGACTATTCTGACGGGTCATTAGCTCAGAACACAGCTTTCTCTGGCTCAGCGTGTGCCAGGAGGTTCCAGTGTCTTTCCAAATGTTCCCCTACTGGTGCTGCAGAATAAAGCAGGGAAGTACATAGGCAGCAGCCCCCACTCTAACTGTGCCACTGGCCAAAAATGAGGTGATGGAAATACCCATAACATGGGCATAGAGAAGTAGCGTGACAGAGAGTAGTCCTCCCTTTAATGTCACAGAAGAGTGAGTACAGGGTCTGCAGTTGCCAACAATACCCGATAGTCCAAAGACACATATACAAGGAAGAGGCTGGGCGGTTGGGCTTGGCGCCAGGACAGACACTTGGTGCAGGGTGCAGTGGGCTCGGAAGTCCACAGCCTGGCATTTGGGGGAACTTATATTCAGGGACAGGGACTTCATGGCTTGGGGTGTGACTGGCTGTCCATCCTAGGTCCACAGAGGCAGGACCGGGAGTAAAGATAAGGAGCCCCTGGGGAGTGGACTGCTCATTTGCAAAGCATTGACGGGGCTGTTGCTCCATTTACCATTCAGCTGTAATGACCTGAGTTCTGCCTCCCAGCACCATGTGACTTCTGGGCGGGACTGACAGCCTACCTGTAATCCCAGTGCATGGGAGGCAAACCCAGGGAATCCCCAAGGCAAGCTGGCTGGCTAGATAGCAGAACCAGCAAGCTCTGGGTTCGAGTGAGAGACCCTGCCTCTGTTTATGAAGTGGAGAGCAGTCGAGAAAGACACCCTATGCCAACCTCTGGCCCCCACAAGTGCACACATACATTGCATGCACATTCATACACACCTGCAGGCCCATAAACATGCAGATACGCATACACATACACAGGAAAACACAATAAAAACATTAGATAGAGCTAGGGAGGTTGGGTGCTTGCCTAGCACACTCTACCCAGCAACACACACACACACACACACACACACACACACACACACACATACACACACACAGGGAATAAAGGCAACAGAAGATTTGCTTGTTTGTTCGTCTGTGTGTACAGCAGTCTAGAATAACGTTGGTCTGTGCTGTGTGTGGCATAAGGTGTGGTGGGGTTGAATTTATCATTGCAATGTATGTGAATGGCCACTAGATGGCATCCCGAATCCTTAGACTCTAAGGATTGAGTAAAAGCCAGTTTTAAGGATGACTTAAGCAAAGCTGAACCTAACCTTAGCGTTTGCGACAATTACAGAAACCAAACATCACACAAAAGGCCAGCAATTAAAGCAGTTAGGTCCCAGGTTATCAGAGCACGGATTGGTGATTTCCTGTCATTTACTAAACAAAATTCAAAGCCTTTGTGTTTGTTTATAGCTCTCTTGGCTTTCCTGCATCCAAGGGGAATTCCCTCCTGCTCCTCAACTCAGTCCCAGCCAGGGGTGCCCGAGCCCCAACAAGGACTTCCTTGTGACTATTTCTGGATGTTGTTTCCTTTTAGGGTGTTTGAAGTCACAGGGGAGGAAGAGAGGCAGGCTGTGATGGGGACTGAGCTTCAGAGAAAGCGGGCACTAGGCAAGACTCAGGTCCCCGAGGTGGTGTGGGAAGCCAGGCAGAGAAGAGGAGGGCAGAAGGGTGCTGCCTGGCTAATCTGAGGCTGATGGGTGCCTGGCACACACATCCTCCCCCACTGCAGGAAGACACCAGGCCTGGGTGACATTATGCAAGGGTCTAGGAACTACTTGACAGCCTCCTGGGCCCGAGTTCTCCCTTCCATGAAGTTCTCCCTCCCAGGAAAGCCACGCTGGTGCATCTGAGTGGGCCTGGGACTCAGCTATGAGCAGCCCCAGAGGTGTCCCCCCCCCCCAGCTGTCTCTTCAGGAGGAACTGAAGACCAGGGTCAAATGACTGTATGCCCAAGGTCAGGTGGAGGAGCCAGGATACACGAGGGCTCTAACATCCATTTCTCCCCTGCTACCTGTCCCCAGTCTGGGGACGGGGCCTGGACAAAGTGGTCAAGAAGGGCCAGAGGGCATCCAGAGAGACTCAGGGTGGCTTCGGTATGAAGGCTGAGGTCACTGGGTGGTATGTTGCAAGGGAAGAGTCACTGGTCCACAAAAGCAAAGCACTTGCCCAAGGACTGAAAAACAGCTGACTTCTGCAGCTTTTCCCCGCAGCCTCATGGGCCACCCCCAGCCCGACTGTCCAGAACCCGGCTTGGAGGGAGGCCCGGGAGGATTGCCTGAGACCGAAGCCCACCTACCTTCTCCTCTGTTTGTTGGTCCACAGGGATCTCCTACCAGCGCCTGGTGAGGGCTGAGCAGGGCCTACCCATCAGGAGCCACCGAAGTTCCACTGTGTGAGTGTTCTTGGGGGAGGGAGAAGCAGGACCTTCCACCCTTTCCACTCCCCTGCATCAGCACTCACCCATTACTGCCCATTCCAGTCACCAACCAACGAGGAACCTGGGAACTGCTGGCTATGGTGGTATTTTGTACCTGAGTTCCATTATCCCACCTTAAGTCTTCCTTCAGATTGATTTATTTTCATTTTTATTTTTAATGAGAGTTTTGTCTGCATGTATGTCTGTGCCCATAGAGGCCAGAAGAAGGTATCAGATCCCCTGGGACTGGAGTAACGAATGGTCGTAAGCTGCCATGTGGGTGGGAATCGAACCTGGGACCTCTGGAAAATCAGCCAGTGCTCTTAACCACCGAGCCATCTCTCCAGTCCCCTTCCTTCAGATTCTAAAAGCGAGTCAGCACGCATTACGCTTTTCATCTCTAATTTTCAGGTGAAGAGACTGGAGGTCAGAGAGGCCAAGTAATTTCCCCAAGAACACACAGTTAGTGGAGTTGCTGAGTCAGAATTTGATTCAGCCTTACTCAAGGACCCCCACCTTTTCCATGGTATCTTTCTCCTGTTCCTAAAACAGTGCTTCCCACATTCTTTTACATCTGAATTTATACTAAAAAAAAAAATACACTTTAAACTGGGCATGCTGTCACACACCTGCTGTCCCCACATGTAAGACAGAAGATTGTAAGTTAAAGGCCACCCTGGACTACACAGTGAGACCCTATTTTAAAATTAAAGAAAAATACATATATACACATATATATGTATATATTTGATAACCTGGCATAGGGGTGGGGAGAGAGTTCTCTGAAACTTAACCCCATCACACATAATGAGTTCTGCGTTCTCCTTATTTATTTACTTACTTAATTATTACCCCAAACTTATTACGTAACAGACTCCAGCTTTGAACTCTTGCTCGCTTGCCTTCACATCTCACGTGCTGGGATAGCAGACAGGAATCAGCCAGTGTGGCCAGCTTTGTTCTATCCCATTTAAATAACAAGATCTGACTGGAACTCCACATGCTGATGTTATCTCCACCTCTGAGTCCTTGGCTGCAGTGTGTGTGTGTGTGTGTGTGTGTGTGTGTGTGTGTGTGTGTGTGTGTGTGTGTCTGTGTGTTGGTTTTGAATTGCTTTTGAGACAAGGTCTTAACATTGTAGCTCACACTAGCCTAGAGCTTACTATGTAGCCCCGTCTGGCCTGCAGTTTGTATCAATTCCCTGCCTCAGTTTGCTGAGTCCTGAGATTTCTGGCATGAGTTATCACACCTGACCCTTTGGGGTCTGCAGTTGGGAAAATACTAGAGAATGGACCAATGCTGAGGACCCACCAATGGTCTCTGAGTTTGTGAGTGCTACCTCATCCTGACGCGCCAGAAACCCAAGGACCCGGGCTCACTCTCTCTCTCTCTCTCTCTCTCTCTCTCTCCCCCACCCCCTTCTCTGTGTCTGTCTCTCACAGACACACACATCACACCACTGAGCACACACTGCTCTAGGCACTTGAAACACTTCTAAGTTAAAAGTGAGCCAACAAAGAAGCCTGCGGCAGATGCTGAGTAACAGAAAAGAAAGTCTGGGCAGTTCATCCCTTATCTGCAGTGGATCTGGTTCTAGTAGCCACACTGTAGGTGCCTGTAGTGTGGATAGTATCAATAGTATCAAACCCTCTACATACCAAGAACTTTCACTTACAAGAACTTTCACTGTCTCTTTGGTATGTCCAAAATGCCAGCATGTGCCTTGGTAAAATTATTAAGAAAAATAAGCTCACAACCCTGAGGTGCCTGGGTGGCTCATCTGGTTGTTGAGACTACTTACAGATTAATGGACAGGCCTTGTATAGGGTGGATATGCCAGACAAAAGGAAGATCCGGGTCTCCGGTGAGTGGAAGTGGACTGCCTGTGGTTTAAACTTAGGAACTGTTTGTTTCTGGAATTTTTCATTGTATATATCTGCAGCATGGTTGACCGCAGGCAACCGAGACCTTGAGTAAGGAGGGCTGTGTGCAATAGCTGAGTCAGTAAATAAGGTATTTCCAGAGACCCGAAGAGATGGACTAGTAATAACCACCGATACCTTTTCACTATTCACTGCAACTCTGAGCATTGTTCTCTTATTAAATTAAAAGTTTTGTTTTTATTCTATGTGTATGGGTGTTTTGCCTGCATGTATGTCTGTGCCCCATGCGAGCAGCTGGGGCCTGCAGAGGTCAGAGGAGGGCATCAGATCCCCTAGGACTGGAATTACAGATAGTTATTAGCTACCCTGTTGGTGCTGGGAATCGAACCTGGGTCTCTGGAAGGGCAGCCAGTGCTCTTAACTGCTGAGCCATCTCTCCGGGCTCTCAGCACTGTTCTAAGCATCCTTACTGATAAGGATTCATTTAAGCCTCCTCGTATTAACCCTGTGAGAAAGGACCTTCCTTCTCCAACAAGGCAACTGAAGAATCAAAGTTGCCAGGAAAGCCGAGGGTTCGAAAATGTTCTCATGTTCATTGTCTGTTAACTGAGACCAATGACAAGATCGTTAGCAGAGAAGTCAAAGCTGGACAGGACAGGGGCACAACTGTCCTTGTCCTGCATACAGTGGGGTTCAGCACATATCTGTGGTAGGAAGGGATGACCACGTGCTCAGCAGGGCCTCAGCCAGACACTGTTCATAGAGCCTGCCTCTTTTTAATTCTGAGTAGAGAATTAAAAACACAAAAACAAGAACCAGTGTCTCTGATGGATAGGGACTGTCTGTCTGTCTTTGTGCTCTGACCTGCTCTCCTCCCTCCACGGCAGACACCTGTAGAGCCTGGTGGGAACCCTGGGTCCTTGGTGCCTCTCTGCCCTGGAGTTTGATGCAATGTGGGACTGTGAGAGTGAGAGCAGGTTCAGACCATTTCTGCTACAGCCCTTGTGGGTTAACATTCTGAGGTTCTGAAACCCACAGAGAAATGAGAAAGGCCGCTGTGACGCACCCCAGGCTCCATGATTCTCTTCATATTTGAATGTGTTTGAAAGTTTCCATAACAAAGACATTTGAACATTGACACCACAAGGGCCCCAGGTGTCCTGCTGGGTGGGAGGGAGAGGTGGCCCAGCACTTACCTCTCCCAGCCCCAAACTAGAAGCCTGGTCCCTCTGGGCTAGTTTCGAAAGATGTCCCCAGGAGTGGAGGATTCAGAGCAAAGTCTGACTGGACATCCTTTCCTCTGGGCAGATGTCACCCAGGCTACAATGAAGGGCATTCACGGCAGGCCTGCTCTCTCTCCCCTGAAAAATGGTCACTGGACTTCAAATCACCTCAACGAGTACTCATCTTCCCGTGAATAACTCACATTCATTCAGATTTCCCAAAGGAATAAATGACTGTGTAAAAATCAAGGCAGACAGTAAGCTAAGGGCAGAGAATCATGGGCCAGACTGGAATACATAGCATGAGCCTGTCTTAAAAATCAAACTTAGGTGAAACTTAGGTTTAAAAGTAAATTCAGGGTTTGGTTTTGTTTTGTTTTGTTTTGTTTTGAGGAAGAATCTCTTGTATTACAGGCTAGCCTAGAAACTGGTATGTAGATAAGGTTGACCTTGAACTTCTGACCCTCTTGACTCTCCCTCACAAGTGCTGGGGTTATAGTCATGCACCACAACACCAAGTTTATGTGGGGCTTTATGCATGCTAGATAATTACTCTTATTAACTGAGCTACATCCCCAGCTCTTCGAGTTCAGTTTAAGAAAAATATTTATTTTTAATTATTTGTGTGTGTGTGTGTGTGTGTGTGTGTGTGTGTGTGTGTTGAGGGGAGGGGAGTATAGGTATGTGAGTACAAGTGCCTGCAGAGGTTAGAAGTGTCCAATCCCCTGGAGCTTGGTTACAGATGGTTGTGAGCTGCCACATGGGTGATGGAAACTCGGGTTCTCTGCAGGAGCAGTATCCATGACTAACTGCTAAGCCTTCTCTCCAGTCCCTCAAATTCAGTTCTGAAAGAGGCTTTAAAAGTCTTTAAAAGCTCCACCTGCAAAACACTCCAGCACAATCATAAGCATTCCCCATGGAAATGGACACCCATTGCCCCTAGTCCCGTCCAGGCGGCTGCTGTCACTTGCCTAGTTCTGCTGGCCTGTGAGGAGTCCCATAGGGAATTGAGGCCCCCCCCCCAGGCACAGAGGACGCAGCAGCACCGTGGCCTGTCCTCTGTGTCCCCAGCACTGTGCTGTTGCTGAACCCGGTTGAGGTCCAGGCTGAATTCCTTGCTGTGGCAGACAAGCTGAGCGCACCCGGACAGTCACCACATGGCGCCTACACCACCCTGCTCCTGCATGCCTTCCAGGCCACCTTTGGGGCCCACTGTGACCTTCCTAGCCTGCACCACAAGCTGCAGGTAAGGACCAGGGAACCTGGGTCCATGAAGAAGCATTTTGCTATGGAGATATGCTACCTCCATAACCCCAAGTGGCATTGCTACACAGTGGCTACAGGACTGGCCCTGATGCACTGTTGGGTCCTGGCCAGAATCTGGCCATGCCCCAGGCACTGGGCTGGCTGTTGGTGCCTAGTGTCCCAGAAGAAGGCACCATGCCATGGAAATGGGGATGAGGTTTGGACAAAGGTCTGGTTTCTTTTCTTGGCTCTGTGACCAGTTAGCGGTATTGTGTGGACAACCTTTCACCACTCTGTGTGCATGAGGGGGTGTGAAATCCTTCCCACTCTGTTAGTACTCTCTCTGGGCTCCCCCCTGCCCCTGACTTTTTAAAATGAAGGTAGGAGGGCAGTGGGATAAGGGGAGCTCAGCTCCTTAGCCACTCAAGCGCCAGGAGGGTGAAGAAGCTGGGGGTAGCTCGCTCACTACAACCCTCGGTCAGGTACTGGGAATTGGGAGAGGTAGGTGGCCTGGCCATGGGCCAGGACCACACCTGTCTCCTCCTGCACCTTTAGTCCAAGACGCTAGAAGAGCTCGAGGACATCTTCACCGAGACTGCAGAAGCCCAGGAGCTGGCATCTGGCATTGGGGATGCAGCAGAGGCCCGACAGTGGCTCCGGACCAAGCTGAAGGCAGTGGGAGAAAAAGCTGGCTTCCCTGGCATCTTAGGTGAGGGCTGGGGGACAACAGCGCTGCCCACTTCCCCATCGTCTATTCTGGTGTCCACTGTGTGCACACCAGCAGGCCTGGCAGCTCTGCCCTACAGAGCCTTCCAGTGGCTAGGTTCCCCAGCATCTGGGTGCTCCTCAAGTCCCCAGGCAGAGTTCCTGTGGGCAGCTCCAAGACTGGGTTGCCATCGTGTTAGCAAGAGGAAAGGAACTCACTGAGGGCATCGGGATGCTCTCTTTACGTCTGCATGCGTCCCTGGGCCCACCTACATTATGGTCACATCTTGCTCTAAAGAAGGTTAGAGAAGTTCCGGCCACTCCTACCACAGAGTCAGGTGGCACAGATTCTGAGCATCAGTTGGCTTCAGGTACCATGTTCCCCACACAACCTTTTAAGGAGCCTGGCATGGTGGCACACACCTGGAACCTCGGGACTTGGGAGAACTAAGACAGGGAGTTTATGGGTTTGAGACCAGTTCTATAGCGAGACCTTGTCTCAACACAAACATGCAAGCCAGGTAGTGGTGATGCACACCTTTAATCCCAGCACTCGGGAGGCAGAAGCAGGCGGATCTCGGTGAGTTCGAGGCCAGCCTGGGCTACAGTGCGAGTTCCAGGACAGCCAGGGCTACACAAAGAAACACTGTCTTGAAAAAACCAAAAACCAAACAAAAAACATGCAAGCAAACCTTTTAAAGTGTTTCTGATCTTTCCCTGTACTGACAGTAAAAAGAGGCTCAGAGCCTGTGACTTGTCCACGCCCACATAGCTGGGGAAAGGCCCGCTGTCTACACAGTACTTTAAAGAAAGGCCCTGTAGCTGAGAGTCAGGTATATCCCAGCATTCACTCCGCCTCAGCCCATCCAGCTCTGTGACCTCTTGTCTCTACTGTTCCCACTCTGGTCTCTTCTGTTAGACCGGGGCACTGAGCTGGCCCTTCTTCAGGACCCCCTCCCAGTCCCCTCTTCCTGTCCTCTCTGCTCTTACAGACACTGCAAACCCTGGAAAACTCCACACCATCCCCATCCCTGTGGCCAGGTGCTACACATACAGCTGGAACCAGGACAGTTTTGGTAAGGGACAGCCGGAGTCAGGGCTCTGGACCCAGACTGCCAGCTGCCTGTCTGATCCTGTGAATGCCTCACGTTCCTCTGGGCCCTCTCACTACACAGGCCAGAAGCCTAGTGGGTGGGGGGGAGGGACACTCTAGCCCTGGACCAAACACCTCCTGCCCTTCCAGAGCCCATCACCCTCGGCAAGGGTTCAAAGGACACCAACCCAAACACTGTTTTTGTCTCCCTGTAGACATCCTACAGGAAGTCCTTCTCAAGGAACAGGAACTGCTGCAGCCAGGGATCCTGGGAGATGATGAAGAGGAGGAAGAGGAGGAGGAAGAGGAGGACTTGGAGATCGACAGGCATTGTGCTGAAAGGGACTCGCTCCTCTCCACCAGCTCTCTGGTGTCTCACGACTCTACTCTGTTGCTTACCTCCTCTCAGGCCTCGGGGCCAGTGCTGTCCCGCCAGGTTCTGACCACCTTCGTCTCAGGCCTCTCGGATGGCGTGGACAGTGGCTACGTGGAGGACAGCGAGGAAAGCTCCCCAGAGTGGCCCAAGAAGCCCGGTAGCCGGCAACGCCAGGGTCACCGCAGGCCTGGGCATAAGTTCAACAGGATCTATAAACTCTTGAAGAGCACCAGCCAGCTGGTCCTGCGGAGGGACTCTCGGAGCCTGGAGGTCAGCTCAGATCCAACCCTGCCCCTGCGGCGGGCAGGGAGCCTCTGCAGCCCCTTGGACTGTCCAGCCCAGTGCCCCTCCAGGGCTCAGCGCTCACGCTCCCTACCCCAGCCCAAGCTCAGCACCCAAATACCCAGCTGGCTTCTGGCCCCACCCTCACACCACCAGCGCCGCCGCCGCCCCTTCCTCAGTGGGGATGAGGACCCCAAGGCTTCCACACTACGGGTTGTGGTCTTTGGCTCTGATCGAATTTCAGGGAAGGTGGCCCGGGCATACAGCAAGCTCAGGTAAGGATGGGATCAGGGTGCCATGGCTCTGCCTTATGCAGCATCATTGCGGTGCCTACCCGGAGTCCTGGAGTCACCGTGGGTTCCACCTCTCACCGTCTCCTCACTAGGAGGCTGGAGAACAGTCACCCGCTCCTCACACGGTTCTTCAAGCTTCAGTTCTTCTACGTGCCCGTGAAGCGAAGCCACGGAACCAGCTACGGTGCCCGCCCGTCCTCTCTGAGCCAGACATCTCCGCTCCCTGCAGACCCCTTGAGGCACCACAGCCCTGCAGTATGTCCCCAACCTTGGGCCGAATGGGATGGGAAAGTGGCATAGACAAGAACGGGTTCCAGGTACTGGTTGAAAAATCATCCCAGCCGGGCGGTGGTGGCG
>CABHPQ010002115.1:0-27809 GCA_902168405.1 Peromyscus aztecus
GGGGGGGGGGGCATTGCTTGCTGTGTTTTGTGGAGCCCTTCTAGCCATGTGAGAAAAAAGCAGAGTGTATTCTAGCAGGTCTCCTAAATATGAAGTTTGGATCTAACCTGGGTGCTTGAGCCAAGCTGACCATGGAGCTGGTGTGGGGGCAGGGTGAGGGGGAGTGGAGACCAGGGTGGTGCTGGCTTGAATGTGGTTGGGGTGATCTCTTACAACTTGCCTTTCTGTTTTCTCTCCAGGGCTGCCCCTGTACATGAAGTCGCTGCGCTGGGCTCTGGTGGTCATGGCTGTGTTCCTGGCTGTCTGCACTGTAGCCATCGTGGCACTGGCCTCTAGAGGCGGTATGGTATCCCATCCGTATTCCGTGTACTTGGGACACCTCTGAGGCTTGCAGCATGAAGACACGGGCCTTGTTTAGCAAAGGGGAGAAAGCTCGACCCTAGCCTCCCTTCAGTCAGTCTGTGACCTGACTGGTAATACAAGTACTAGCCCCTCTCCAGGAGAACTTTGCACAGTGCAGGCTGTATGGCCTGGGGCTCTCTCTGCCCATCATCCTTCCCACCTGGATGCTTGCCAGCTCCCTCCTCACCCCCTCAGCCAGGGCCAGCGGTGGGGTTTTGTTTTTACAGTGGATTCATGCAGAGCCCCTTAGACTTGCCCCTTGACTCACAGATCTCTACTTTCAGGAGCCAGGTGCCAGCCATGCCCTCAGGGCTGGTTGTGGTCTCAGGAACACTGTTACTACCTCTCTGAAGAAGCCCAAGACTGGGCGGGCAGCCAGGCATTCTGCTCAGCCCACCATGCCACACTGCCCCTGCTGAGCCACACCCAGGTGAGAGAGGCTGGCTAGGAGAGGGTATGTGTCATCCCAGATCCTTGAACTTAGCCCTGGGAAGGAATTTCTAGATCAAGTCCTTCACGCTATGAGAGTCACCAAAGCCCCAAAGGAATGAAGTGACATGCACAGGGACCAGCTATCAGGTGTTCAGGGTTTCATTCTAAGAAGAAGGCAGAGCTAGGCTGGTCCCATCCAACCTGGGTTACCCAGTTAGCCAGTTAACAGTGGAGCCAGGCCTGCTGGGAGAGACCCATGAGTCCTCCCAGGATGTGGTGGAGAAAATACAGCATGTTGGGTTTGTGTAAGTGTCAGGTAATGGCTGTACATGCTGGGGAACAAAGCATCTCGGAAATTACTTAGTGCCTTGGAACCATAAGCATTTCTCTCCTGTTCTTTCCTTCTTTTCACTTTTTTAAGACAGTCTCACTATGCTGTCTTGGCTGGCCTGAAACTATGTAGACCAGGCTGCTTCAGACTCACAGAGATCCACCTGCCTCTGTCTCCTGGGTGCTAAAATTCACCACCACACTCAGCTTAAAATGTTTTTTATTTATGTGTGAGTGTGTCTGCTTATGAGTACAGGTGCCCATGGAGGCTTAAGTGGTCAAATTCCCTGGGGCTGGAATTACAGTTGGTTGTGAGCTACCTGATCCAGATTCTGGGAACCAAATTCAGGTCCTCTGAAAAAGCAAGTGCTGAGCCATCCATCTCTCCAACCATGTGATTAACTGGTGTGTGTGTGTGTGTGTGTGTGTGTGTGTGTTTCTGCTGCTGTGATAAAATACCATGACCAAAGGCAACTTGGGGAGGAAAGAAAAGGTTTATTTCATCTTACAGTTTGTACATCATCCAGGGAAGTCAGGGCAGGAACCTTGGGGTGGAAACTGACACAGGAGCCATGGAAGAGTGCTGTTTACTGGCTTGCTCTCCATGGCTTGCCTGCTTTTATGTTATCCAGAACCACTGCCCAGGGTAGTACCACCTACAGGGGGCTGGGCCCTTCCACGTCAGTTATTAAATCAAGAGAATACCCTGGAGGCAGAGGTCGGTGGATCTCTGTGAATTCAAAGCCAGCATGGTCTACATAGTAAGTTTCAGGCCAGCCAGGGGTAAATAGCAAGACCCTGTCTTCAAAACGAAACAAAACATCAAAACAGATACCCCTCTTTCCAGATATGGCTAGGTTTGCGTCAAGTTGACAAAACAATCAGTACAGTTGACCCCTTGTCAACTTGACACACAAACTTACCACTTATTCACTTATTAACTCATAACCTTTCCTTTCTTGTTCACCCCCAACAGCTCATATTAATATAAATGCCACAATATATTATACCAAGAAGGAAGAATCGGGGCACAGTCACAACTTGAACAAAGCAAAATGCAAGCCCAACAGTGTAAATAAGTCTGTTCAATGTCTAGGATTCACTCACAATCTGGGCTCCAAAGGGCTTAACGGTCCACTCCCCTGGCTCTGCCTTTCACAGCACACACAGCCTGTCTCCTAGGCTAAGGCCAGCTCCACGCCACAGCTGCTGCTGTCCTTGGTGGTCAGCCCCCGGTACTGACATCTGCAGCGGGGCTGTACCTTCAGCTAGCCTCCCCTGGGCTGTCTTAGGGACTTTGACCCTGACACGGTGTCAAGCCTCAACTTCTCCCCACAGGCCTTTCGATCCTTTGGCTTCTACTTCAGCTGAGGCTGCACATTCACCAACAGCCTCTTCTCCTGTCATGACGCCAAGCCTCAGCTGCTCTCCATGACCGCTTCATGCCTTCAAAACTAGTACCACCTGGGAAACTTTTACACATTACTGGGTTGGGCTGCCAGCACAAGGCAAAGCCTTAGCACCTTCTGGACTACAGCCTCTGTGTGCTGACCCTGAGGAACACTTCCCAGTAGATTCTGCCTTGGTGATGCTGGTCTCTTCTTAATCACAGCCCTTGTTGACCAGTATCAATTGTCCCAGCAAAGCAAAGGTTCACTATATTGGTTCTTTTTTTTTTATATAATTTATTTTATGTGCATTGGTGTTTGCCTTCATGCTTGTCTGTGTGAGGGTATTGGATCCACTGGAACTGGAGTCACAGTTGTGAGCTGCCATGTGGGTGCTGGGAACTGAGCCCGAACCCTCTGGAAGGGCAGCCAGTGCTCATAACCGCTGAGCCATCCCTCCAGCCCCCACCATAGTGGTTCTTAATTCAAAAGATCAGATGTCTCTGATAGAGTCTTTATGGGGCCCTCAGACTTCTGAAATTTCGCAAGCCAGACCTCCATCATCTGATTTGCCTGCTTTCAGCATTATCTTCTGAGATAATGTTCCCACAGTTCACTGAGCTCTGAGCACTCTGGCTTTTCCAGCCCACAGTTCACTACCATCCTCCCAAAACCACACAGTTAGATCTGTCAGCAATGGTCTGGTACCATTTTATGTCTAGTTAGGGTTTCTATTGCTGTGATAAAACACCATGACCAAAAGCTTCTTGTGGCCAGGCGGTGGTGGCGCACTCCTTTAATCCTAGCACTTGGGAGGCAGAGGCAGGCAGATCTCTGTGAGTTCAAGGCCAGCCTGGTCTACGAAGTGAGTTCCAGGACAGGCTCCAAAGTGACACAGAGAAACCTTGTCTTGAAAAACCAAAAAAGAAAAAAAAAAAAAAAGAAAGAAAAAAAAAAGCTACTTGTGGAGGAAAGGGTTTATTTCACCTTACAGCTTGTAATCCATCTTCCCAGGAAGGCAGGACAGGAACTCAAGGCATGAGCTTGGAGACAGGAACTGATGCAGAGGCCATGGAGGAATGCTTACTGGCTTGCTCCTCTCATGGTTTGCTCAGCTTGTTTTTCTTTTCTTTCTTTTTTTTTTTTAATTTTTTTATTTATTTTTATTTCACATGCATTGGTGTTTTACCTGCATGTATGTCTGTATGAGGGTGTCAGATCCTCTGGAACTGGATTTACAGACGACAGCTGTGATCTGCCATGTGGGTGCTGGGAACTGAACCCAGGTCCTCTGGAGGAGCAGCCAGTGCTCTTAACCACTGAGCCATTTCTCTAGCCCTTCAGCCTGCTTTCTTATAGGCCTGTATTAGAGTTCTCTTGAGTAAGAGAACTTACAGAATGAATTACACACACACACACACACACACACACACACACACACACTCGCCAAAAAGGAAAGGGAGAAGGGTCACGAGGTCCCTGCTTCCTGATGTGTTCGGACTGCCAGATGGATTCACCCCAGATCAGAACAAAGGACAACTTCAGCTGATTACTCGGTTCTGTATATCTTAATAAATCCCTATTACCCATTAAATAGACTCACGTGGATTGATCTTAACAAAAGGGGATTTATTAGAGTGGCTTACAGGCTGTGGTCCAGCTAATCCAGCAGTGTCTTCCAAAGGAAGGTCCAGGAATCCCGAAGTTTAGTCCACAAGGTTGGATGTCCCAGCTGGTCTTCAGAATATGCTGGAATCCTGACGAAAGTAGACTGTAATGCCAGTGAAGGAATGGATTTGCTATCAAGAGCAAACAGGCGAAGAGAAAGCTTCCCTCTTCTATGTACTTTATATAGGCTTCCAGCTGAAGGTGTGGCCCAGATTAAAGGTGGATCTTCCCATCTCAAAGATACAGATTAGAAGTGGTTTTTCTTTAAATGATTTAATTAAGAAAAATTCCCTCACAGGTGTGCCCAGCCATTTGGGTTTTAGTTAATTTCAGATGTCAAGTTGACAACCAAGAATAGCCATCACAAGGCCCATCATTAATCAAGGGAACACCCCCACAGACTTGCCTGCAGGTCAATCTGATGGCGGCGTCTTCTCAATTAAGACCCCCTCCCCAGTCATGTCTGTGTGTGAAGTGGACACACATCACGTGTGTAGTTGTACATATGGATGCTTAGCCATAGGCATGCTCTTGCATGTGGATGCCAGAAGTCAACCTGGGGTGCTGTTCCTCAGAAGCCACTTGAGACAAGGTTTCATTGGGACCTGGGGCACACCAATCTGAGTGGGCCGATGGCCTCTGAGCCCCAGACTTCTTCCTGTCTCTGCCTCATTAGCACTCAGGTTACAGGTGCATACCCCCAAGCCTGGCTCGTTATGTAGGTGCTGGGGATCAAACTCAGGTTCTTAGGTTTGTGTGGCAAGCACTTTACCAATTGAGCCATTTCTTTACCACCATGGCTAACTTTATGAAGAGAAAACATTCACTTAGCTCCGTTTTGAAAGTTTGAAGGCTTGGTGCCCGTCAGCTTAGTTCTTGTACCGGTGGCAGGTGGTGGACATGAGTGAGGGGTTATATTATGAACCAGGAAGCAGAGATAAACTTACAGTTTCTTCAAGGGTACACCCCTATGGACCCAAGGACCTCCCTGGATTCAGTCCTTAGCACTGCACTCATGGAGAAATTAGAGTTAGAACAGTCTATGCAGAGAAGCTAGCCCAGTTCCTTGCTTCAAAGCCCCTCCCAGCCTGGTTGCAAAATAAAGAACAGTGAGGATGTGGTGGACCCCTAAAGCGTGTGTGAGGCTGGGGCAAGGCCAGCAAGTGAGGATTTGCTAGCTAAGCATTATTCTAATGCCTCCAGAAACAAAGCCATCCAGTGTTGCAACGGCCACCAGGAAGCCTGGTCCCTTCCCTCAGACATATCAGACACATTTAACCCATGGTGACCTTGGACCTGGGCAAAACAACACTCCTCCATTGGGGGCAGAGATGGGTTTAACCATCCAGTTTGGAAATAGCTTGAGATCAAGTGTTTATAAAATCTAACTGCAAAGGATCAGTGCTCTGAAACACAAATCAAAGAATGACTTCTTTATGATTGGGTTTTGGCTTGTTCTTTTTTCCACACACACAAGCACGAATGAACATAAACACATAAAATCCTTAAGTGTGTGTTTCTTTTTTCTTTCTTTTTTTAATAATGTATTTATTTTTATTTATGTACACTGGTGTTTTGCCTATATGTATGTCTGTGTGAGAGGGTCAGATACTGGAGTTACAGTTGTTAGCTGCCATGTGGGTGCTAAAAATTGAATCCACATCCTATGGAAGAGCAGTCAGTGCTCCTAAGTGCTGAGCCATCTCTCCAGCCCTCTTTTTTTTGTTTTTCTTTTCTTTCTTTCTTCTTCAGAGACAGGGCTTTTCTGTAGCCCCAGCTGTCCTGGGACTCACTCTGTATACCAGACTAGCCTTGAACTCAGAGATCTGCCTGCCTCTGCCTCTGCCTCCAGGGTGATGGGACTGAAGGTGTGCACCACCACTGCCTGGCTTTGTTTCTTATTGCTAAGGTCATGCCACGATTTTAGTGCATTTTATTATGGGGAGGGGGCACATCTATGCACACACCACAATGCGTGTGTGGAGTCAGGGCAGTTCTGAGGAGGTGGTTCTGTCCTTCCACCCTGTGTGTCTCAGGTATTGAACTTGGCTCATCAGGCTTGGCAGCATGCCTTTTTAACCGCTGAGCCACCCCCAGCCCCATACTCCCCTCTGTAATGGCTTTAATACTACTGAACCAGTGCGAGGTAATTTTGTTGCTGTAGGAACTGCACCAGTAATCTGCCCCATACCACCTCCATACCTTAGTCAATCCCTGCCCCCCCCCATGTGCCAACCATTCTGGCTACTGGCTGCCATCTGGGCATGCTTAGGAGCCTCCCAACTTGGCCCAGGCCCCTCCCTCTCCTCTGAGCTGCTTTATTCTCTCATTGTGTGGTGACTGTCACATCCTCTTGAGATGGGATTGATTTCATTTCTGGTCCCCAAGCCTAAGCACAGTGCCAGCCCACCAGTGAGCTTCCAGGTCCACTTCCATAATTGCAGGTATTTTGCAAGCTCTTGGAGCTGATTCCTTCCTGGAGAGGCATTCTGGAATCCTGCAGATGCCTCATGAAAAATGGATGTCCTAGTAAGCCATGATGTGCAAAAAAAAATGTGCTTGCTTTTCTCCCTCAGGACTTCCTAAGAAAATACCAGATCACCAAAGGCTTCTGGGTGGGGGCCCAACGAGGCCCTGAAGGCTGGAACTGGACTGATGGGGTCCCTTTGCCACCCCAACTGTGAGTAACTGGGTTCCCTCCTCCTCTGCTGGGCTGTAGCCTCCTTCTGCCCCACCCAACCTTCAGTACCAATAGGAGACTCAGTCCACACCCAGCCAAGGGGGGCTAGCCTGCTTCATCCTTGTCCCTCCAACCCTGATGAGTCCCCAGCACACTCACCCAGGCAGAACTGTCATGCTGGCTTTTCAGATAAAAGGTCTGTGGTTTAGGAATTCGGTGGTTTCGCCACGTAGCTGACCAGTGGGAGGAGACATTGCCAGGGTTCTTTCCAGTATTTATTCCCTGCCCATGTGCAGTGACTGGTACAGGGTCTGGCTTGTACGGGAGCGGAGGGAGGCCCAGCAGCCTGAGTGTCCTCTCTCCTCTCTCACCTCACCCCAGGCTCCCGAAGGACAGTGAGGCCCCCCCCAGACTTCAGCTGCGGGAGTTTGGAAGAAGGCCGGCTCGTGGCTCTGGACTGTAGCTCTCCCAGACCCTGGGTCTGTGCCAGGGGGGCCACGTGACTTAGTGTCCTGTGCCGGAGCTGCGTTCGTTGCTTTGCTTTGGTGTGACCTGACAGACAACTTCAAGGAGGCCAGAGTTACCGGGCGGGCTTGTGGTTTCAGAGGGGCTGCACCTGGCGGAGCTGCCCAGTCCACAGCAGCGGGAGCATGTGGCTGCAGAGAGGGAGCGCCAGAGCCAGGGGCAGAACCACCTTCGAAGGCCTGTCACTGTTGACCTCCGAAAGCTCCCACACAGTCCCTAGATCAGCACTACCACCACCTGGGAACAAGCTGGTGGGGGACAGATTCAAACCAGAGCATTCCTGTAACAAGTCCCATGAAGACTTATGACTATCTTGTTTAGAGATAGGATCTCTATGTAACTCTGGTTGGCCTGGAACTTATTGTGTGGTCCAGGGTGGCCTCAAGTTCTTGGACAATCCTCTCGAGTACAAAGAGTGTATGCCACCACACCCAGCCTATGGCTAACTCATTCTGCAAAATACATTGTCCAACTTCAAGAGTCTCCATAGTCTTAACAGTTCCAGCATTGTTTAAAAGTCCAAGGACTCCTCCGAGATGCCAAGCAAAGTTTTAGCTTTAAACACATGATATATATATTTCTAAAATGCAATGACACAGTCAAATTCTCATCCTGAGAGGGTAGAATAGGAAAGTGGGCCGGGAAGATTAGATCAATGCAAGACTGAAATCCATCAGAGCAAATCTCAAATTCTGCAGCCCCATGCCCATCATGGGATGTTACGGGCATTTTGATTGCCCTGTGACACTTGGAGACCGTTAAATAAAGTTTACCTTGAATCGGGGGCATCAGCTAGTAACTAGCTGACTGGAACGCCATCAAGAAGCCAGCAATTTGGATAGAGAAGATGCACAGGAAGGGAAGGGCTGAATCACCTTATTTATGGCTTTTAAATCTGGGAACATTCTCCATTTTCCAGTTTTCTTTTTAATGACAAATATAGGAGAATCCAAGGACTGGTCGATTCAATATGTTGAGCATTTAGCTGCTCCGGAACCAGCTAGTGTAGTGCCTGTAATTTTTCTGATGTCAAAGGCCACTGTTCCATCCACAGGTTTGTCAGTTAACAAAGGTAGGGCTTTACACTTGAGAAAGGGGGGTAGAGGGGAACCTCTGGGCATGTGTGGGAGGGAGTTTCTAGGTTGAGCTGAGGTGGAAAGACCCACTCACTCTAAATGCGACTGGCACCGTTCCATGGGCTGGGGTCCTGGGTGAAGAAAGAGAATGAGCTGAGCATCAGCTATCTCCGTGGCTCCTGACTGGAGATGCAATGTGAGCGGAAGCCTCACACTCCTCCACTTCCCCCGCAGCTCCCCCATGTCTTCCTTGAAGTTGCTTCTGTCAGATACTTCGTTGCAGCAATGAGAAAAGTAGCTAATGTATTAAACACCGTCACAGACTGAGATGGCACACTGGAACATCCTACCATGTCCTGCTCCCTGGTGTGACACTGACTTTGAAGACGTGAGCTCCACCAGCTCTCTAACGTCTTCCACGACCTGCTAAGTGTTCCTGTCACTAGGTACCCTCCCCTGATGTTTCTCTGGAGGAGGATTTGAGGTGTATCATTCTGAATTCATTCTTTTTAAGAATTGTTTCGGCTTCCTATCCTTGTTGCTCATGGGTATATTGGGAGACAACACAGCTGCATTATCCCAGCATCCCTACACTAGAAGTCTTCTACTGTTGTCTGTCCAACCAACCAGCATCCATTGAGAGAGGCAGAGCCATGGGAAAGTCCTGAGCAAGAGGAACTAGGGAATCCATGTCCTTACAGACCATTAGCATGGCTTTTTGAGCCTTCACTTTACAAGTTGTGGGATGAGCAGCCTGTAAATAAAGCCAGCAGCCCTACAATCAGAATTGTGCCTCTTCACTGTACGGGATCCGTTCCTAAACTGTGGAAGGTCTAATTCCCAGTATCTGTAATGTGACCTGTTTGTGCATAATCAGGTAAAAATGAGGGCATTTGTATGGCTAATCAAATATGTCCAGTGTCTTTATAAGAAGAAAAGTTTGGTGGCTGGCAAGATGGCTCAGTGGGCAGAAGCACTTGCTGCACAGATGTCCCCACTTCGCAGGGTCTTAAAGGTATACTTTAGTCCCTGTCAAAGTTCTGACCAGCAGTGGACACCTATGCTTTGGAGAAAGGCTCATCACAAACTGCAAAGGCATTTTCCCACAATGCACATGAATCTGTGGGTTAAGGTCCAAGGACACCCCAGGAAGAGTGGGGGCTGCAAACTGCAATACCAGGCAGTTCCAGCCTGGAAAAGCATCCGTCTTCTTCCATTAACAGCTCCGGTGCTCTATCTAGTGTACGTGTGCCTGCATTAGCACATCTAATTCCCACCATGACCTAGTGACCTAGTAGTTAAGTTGGACTCCTAACTATAAACAACAAGAAAACCAATTCTAAAAAGCCCAAGCAGAAAAGGAGTTGGAGAAGCTTCTCTCCACATGGCTACCTTCCTCCTTTCTCCTTTTGGACCACTTCCTCACTACAGTCACCAAGAGTGCTTCACTAACCTGTCCTCGACAGCCGACCTAAGCTGGAAGCTTCTAGTCACAAGAAAGGTCTCTGACCAACTTAGCAGGCTCAAGTGCCACCTCTGGATTGCTGAACTGTGGCCAAGAGTGAAGTCACACTGCAACTCAAGTGGAAACTTCCACACCATGCTCAATACTGACGACGGGAGGGAGGGAAGGAGGGTGAGTGTCCGCAACAGGACAGCAGGAATCTTCCAGGCTTGGTTTCCTCCCATATCCTAAAGCTGAGACTCAAAGAGGATAAAGGATTTATTTACAGGGCAGCAGAGGGGAGGTTATGAGTACTGACCCTGGAGATGTATGTATTCCTGGC
The DNA here is from genome assembly GCA_902168405.1 of Peromyscus aztecus. Lineage (NCBI taxonomy): Eukaryota > Metazoa > Chordata > Mammalia > Rodentia > Cricetidae > Peromyscus > Peromyscus aztecus. Next base: position 10,289 of record CABHPQ010002115.1, read on the forward strand.
TGTCCTGAAAATCACTATATAGACCAGACTGGCCTCAAACTCATGGAGATCCAGCTGCCTCTGCCTCCTGAGTGTTAGGATTAAAGGCACTACATCTGGCCACATCTTTTTTTTAAAGTGTATTTTTTGTATGTGTGTGCAAGCATGTACGCTGTTTGCGCACACACATGAATACAGGTGGGGGTGTGACACAGTGTGCATGTGGAGGTCAGAGGGAAATCTTGGGTGTCAGTCTTCACCTCCCTGTTTGGCTCGGGGATCAGTTGTTCACTGTTGCACTTCCCATTAGCTGGCTGTCAGACTTCTGGGGTTTCTCCTGTTTGCTCCTATCTCATGGCAGGAGCCATCACACCAGGCTTTATATAAATTCTAGGGATTTAAATTCAGACCTTGACATTTGTATGGCAAGCCCTGTCCCACTGAGCTGTCGCTCCAACCTGTAAATATCTATTGATGCACACAACACAGATAAACCTCCAGGAGGCAGCCAGACTTGAAAGTGCCTTTTGATAACTCCATCTGTCATATTCAAGAGGCGACAGAACTAGTTTGAGAATGGAAAAATTTTGCCAGAAACCAGAGAAGGCAGACCTTTTCAACTGTGGGATAAACTTGAAAGGGTATGTAGAATTGCTGGATGTCATTGGGTGCAAACCCCATCTCAAAGTTTTTGTTAAAGTAGCCTTCTAAACACACCCCCCCCCCCCCCCCCGCGCCGCCCCTCAAGATAGGGGTTTCTTTATGAACTAGCTAGAACTACTAGCTCTGTAGACCAGGCTGGCCTCGAACTCAAGAGATTCCCCTGCCTCTGCCTCCTGAGTGCTGGGATTAAGGGTGTGTGCTGCCACCACCCAGCCCTTTTAGGCGTCTTGATCATACAATCTGTCATTAAATAAACTTGGAAAAAATAGAGTTGAAGGCTCGGAGTCAGTCTGAATTGAATTCAAATCACCCAGTGTGGTCACTGGTTCCAACAGCTTTTTTAGTTCCTTAAACCTAAGTATCTGAGAAAGTGCATGCAACCCGTCAGCTCACAGGTGTGCTGGACTGGCAGAGGCGACATGGCCAGTTCTTAGTGCGGGAGCTGTTGCTTGGTATGGCTCCAGTATGTGTTCACATAGCTAATATGTGGTAGAACTGGGGTTCCAGAGTCAGCCAGCCCCCATGCTCCTACCCAGCTAGCATTGCCTTCAATACTTGTAAGCCACCAACATGTTTCTGATGGTGCTCTGTGGCTTCCCTTGTGAAACACACTCATCAGCAAGCAAGCAGAAGTGTCTAGGAGAAAACCCATGTTCTGCTCTAATGCACTAAGAACAAAGGAAGCAAGATGCTCCAGAGCTACCGGTCTATTTTGACAGGCAAGACAGATGAAGGGCTCAAGAGCCTTCCAGGAGTTTTGGCCCCAAAATCTACAACTAATGTCTTTCTACAAAACAGAAGGCAGAGAAAAATGACACAGCCCACTGTCTATACGGAAGAATTAATTCTCTGAACAACTTCTCAGAGTTGTTCCAGGGTTTTCCCATCTGGCCTTACAGATTGCTTGGTTTAAAATTCACGGCTAATGCTGTCATTCACCATTGCATATCCCATAGGCCAGTCTAGAAGCTCCTGACAAGCTCCAGGGCAGCAGCTCTGCTCATCTGGCTTGCATCAAATGCTACTTGAGGTAATGCAACTCACTTCCCCCTAACTCCTGGTTATGTGTTGAGAGACTCAAGACTGAGTTACCCTCTCTGGGTGCTTCTGATCAACCAGGCCATTTTCTGTTGTTTGGGTGGTATGGAGGATGTAACCCAGAAACTCCAGATAGGCAACTGCTCAAGCCCCAGAAACATTTACTCAAGATTAGAGACCATATTACTACTTGTTTTAAAAAGCCTGTATGTGGGCCAGTGAGATGACTCAGTGGGTATTGTCACTAGCCTGAGGACCAGACCTGTGTCTGATCCCTCACATCGTACCCTGTGACACATGCATGCATACGGTCAATAGATGTAGTAAAAATTTGATAGGGGAGGGGAAAACATGATTAAAGCATACTGTAAAATTTTTTTCAAGGAGTTAAAAAGAATTTAAGCCTGTTTTAAATCTACTGAGATATGACTTCCACAAAATAGTGTATTTCAGAAGCCATTTTTGACAAGATCTCATTCTATAGCCCAGTCTGGCCTTACCGGCATGTACTACCATGCCTAGCACACGGGAGTAGCTTCTGACAATGTAGGCAGCACATGAACATTACCACTCAAGGTACAGAAATCTTCTAATCCCTAAAAGGCTCACTGCTCAGCAGCTAGTCCTAGGCAAAGCTTAGGGGTTACTTCTGCCTGTTCTAGTTCACATGAAGAGAACTGTAGAGTGTCCTCTTCTGGGTCTGGCTCCTTCAGCTGGGTATATTAAATTACTCATTGCTACTTATATTATTTCTCTTGTGTGGATGTATCACAATTTGTCTGATTTCTAATTGATAGATATTTCAAATATTTGTAGTTTGGGGTTACTATGAACTTAACTGCTACATGCATTCAAATACAAACCTGTGTGGACCCAAGTTTTCGTCTCCCTGGGTACGAAGATTGCAACGGAACTGTGGGTGCAAAGGACATGCCTAATCTACATTAGCTGCTGAGCCTCCTTTGCTGAAGCAGCTGTACCATTTTCAGTCCTGCTGGCAGTTCCAGTTGTTTGTCGTCTCCACTAGCACTGATGTCTTTTTCCTGTGGTCATTCCAGTGGGTATGCATGTGCCTCATGACTGATGATGACCTTGGGCACTTTGTGTGTGTATACACTGGTGATCATTTCCTGTGTGTGATTCTGATAATGTTCAAAGATCAAATCTTGAGAAATCTTGCTGAAAATACCCATGTATGGGGGCTGGAGAGATGGCTCAGGTTAAGAGCACTGGCTGCTCTTCCAGAGATCCCAGAGTTCAATTCCCAGCAACCACATGGTGGCTCACAAGCATCTATAATGGGATCTGGTGCCCTCTTCTGGTGTGCAGCTGTACATGCAGGCAGAATACTGTACATATAATAAATAAGTCTTTTAAAAAAAGTTCTTTCCACTCCATACAATCTCCCAGTTTCTCTACTTTTACCCTTATGTTGGGGCAGTCTTTCTATTGTAGCACAGGCTGGTCTCAAAATAACTGCAATTCTCCTGCATCCCATGTGTGGATTACAGGCATAAGCCATTATGCCCAACTAGTAAACAATCTCTTTAGATCTAATTAGACTATAAACATGGTTACTGGCTAGTTTTGGTTCCTGTCCTGGATCTCGCTCTGTACACCAGACTGGCCTCGAACTCACAGAGATCTGCCTGGCTCTACCTACCGAGTGCTAGAATTAAAGGTGTATACCACTACAAACCTTGCCTGAGGTTCAAAAGCTGCCCAGGCTGGTTGGTATTCACCTTGAAATCCTCCTGCCTTGGACTCCCAACTAGCTTGGATTATGGGAGTGGTCCCAGCTTCTGGCATCTCACATCTTGTCCCATATTCTGGATCTTTGTTTAACTGATCCGGTCTGCCCCAATGTCTGGCTTTCAGCCTAACTCCTATTACACTAGCTATTGAAATTAGGCTGATCCTCAGACATGGTTGCAGTAGCCAAGCAACCAGCTCATTTGCTGCTACATCTTGAGAACATGCAGACAAGGCAAAGCTCAGAAACATCTCTGGCCCTAGCATTGCTCACTGATAGAGCTCCTAACTCTACCAACAGAATGCTTTTCTCTAAGCCCTCACCACCTATTTTAACTTCCAAAGACAACTACTGTCTCAAACAAGTGAAAGAAGAAAAAAAATATTCAAGAGACTTTGTATTGTCTCACTAGTATCCTAAGAAATACTTTCACCAGGTGTGGTGCTACATGGCTATAATCCTTAATTTGAGCAGTAAAGACTAGAGAACCAGGAGTTCAGGGTCATCTCTGACTATACAATGAGTTGGAGGTCAGCCTGGCTCCAACTGGCTCTCCAAGATGGGGAGAAGAACCTGGATCAGGCAAGAGGCACTTGCTTTTTGTTTTTTGTTTTGTTTTTCGAGACAGGGTTTCTCTGTGTAGCTTTGGAGCCTGTCCTGGAACTCACTCTGTAGCCCAGGTTGGCCTCGAACTCACAGAGATCCGCCTGCCTCTGCCCCCCGAGTGCTGGGATTAAAGGCATGCGCCACCACCGCCTGGCTGGCACTTGCTTTTTAAGTGCATGAGAACCTAAGTTCAACCCCCAGCAAAAAGTCAGGCATGGTAGTTCATGCTTGTAATTCCTGTGCTGTGATACAAAGGACTCACTGTCCAGAAAATCTAACCTAATTTGTGAGCTCCCGGTCAATAAGACCCTGCCTCAAAGGAGATTACAGCATTCCTCTAAATTATACCCTTAAAAAAAGAAAAAGAAAAAACAGGCAGAATCAAATCATGATGCAAACGGCTTTAAGTTCTCAAGCTTATATCTCAAACTGGACTTGAACCTGTGACAACCCTCCTGCCTCAGCTCCCCAGTGCTGGGATTATAAACCAGTGGAAACCGTCATACTCAGCTTGTTTTGAAATAAATTAAGGCAATTTAGCAATGTTATAGCACATAAGACCCTGACCGGGGGTGGGGGGGGGGGGGGGGGAGGGGTGGTATTTAAGAGACTCACAAGAGCAGCTGATTACCAGATGGAGGGATGTGTTTCAATGGTTTATAAGTTTACCTACAACAGCAGATTGTCTACCTCAGCAAGCTGTATTTTTTTTTCAGCTGTGAAATATTTTTATTGTTTTTCAAGACAGGGTTTCTCTGTGTAGTCCTGTCCTGAAACTTGAGCTGTAGACCAGGCTGGCCTCAAACACACAGATCTGCTGCCTCTGCCTCCCTTGTAATGGGATTAAAGGCATTTGATACCATGCCTGCTTCTTAGAATTTAAAACACCATTTCTAATTCTCACCATCTACAATCCAGGGCTAAACCTAAAGTACATGTAAGGATTTATGAAAAATAGTGTAGACCACTGGGATGAAATACAGATAAACAAAGCATTCTTGGCAACGACAAAACTGGGCCTCAATGAAGACAGGTCTCTCTCAAGATTTACTTATTATGTATACAGTGTTCTGCCTGCATGTATCCCCAAAGGCCAGAAGAGGGCACCTGAATACATTATAGATGGTACTGAGCCACCATGTGGTTGCTAGGAACTGAACTCATGACCTCTGGAAGAGCAGCCAGTGCTCTTAACATCTGAGCCATCTCTTCAGCCCCTGAAGACAGGTCTCTTGATTAAACTACATAACCTTGTAGAAGGAAATACAGCTGCAAGGCGTTCACTTGATAAATTGGAAACTTCAGTACCCCCCATCTGATCTTAAACTTGTGATCCACATGCCTCAGCCTCACAAGTGCTTAAGCACTGGGACAACAGGCATATTCCACCATGCTTTTGTTCCTTTTTGCTGTTAAAAAAAAAAAAAGCTTAAGTCACACCTGGTGGACTGTGCCTATATAGTTCCAACACTTAGGAGGTTGAAGCAGAAGTTTGCAATTCAAGGCCAGCCAAGGATACCTAGCAAGATCTCATCTCTAAAACTCAGAACAATCTAGTATCACAAAGATGGGCACAAAGGGCCAAATTACTATCACCAAATTTTGTGAACTGCCCTGCCTCCAAAAAAGGTTTCTGAAAAGTGATCTAAACTGGGTTTGGTTGTACACATCTATAATCTTGGCACTGAGGCAAAGGCACAGGGTCAGGAGTTTAAGGTCAGTCTCAGCTACAGAGTGAATTCTAGGTCAGATTGGACTATACGAGACCATACCCTTAGGCCGCAAAAAGTGATCTTATATATACAACTTTACTAGTTAATATATTATTGTTTCTCCTATATTCTAGAAGGACAAAAGGTATTTGTTAACTACTAGGTAATTATTAGTAGGCAATTAGCTCTTTAATGCAGAAACTGTTGGTTTCATTATATTGGTTACATATTGATTTTATTCAGGCTTGTCAATTAAGAAATACAAACAAGAGACTCTTAGTTACTTCTACAGGTCCAATCTTTCCTTACAGAAGCTGTTAAACACAGCTCTGAAGTAGTGGAGTATAGTCAGCAAGGGAATTGGATGGAGCAACAGTTCATCTGAAATCCACAATTCTATATTTCCTTCCTTTGGTGCCTTGTACAGTAAGGCACTGTTAAGGATGTTACAGAATAGAGGAAAATACCACAGCAAATAGTTCTAATGACAACTTACTAAACAAGTTACAGTGTAATGATGGTGGTGATGATTGTTTCTTCTCATTTTATTATTATTTTTTACAATAAGAGTATAGATAGCCTTCATACTCCACACTCACACACAAAATAAAACAAGTGCTTATTATGAAACAGTCCCTGCCCCATCCCCCTCAATATACTGAACACAGCAATTTAGTAGAACAGAAAAATCAAGACAAGTCTGATTTCAAATGTTCAATAAAAAAGCAAAAGTAATGAAACAGCTGTTCAACTTCCAACTCTTAACAGGCCCAAACAAAAGAGCCCTGGGTAAGTTTCTCCAGCACACAATCCAGTAGAAATGCTCAACTGTAATCAACTAGTAACTGAGGTGACCAGAACCTTAGAACACAAGTTATATTGCTTCCCTGCCCCCTTTTCTCTTACAGTTGGAGGCACAGGTATTAGGAGATACAAAAGTCAAAGGAAGAAGGATTATAAAGAAAAATTCCCCAAAGCTGCTGCTGTTTGGAATACAAAGGAAGACAGTATTTTACAAATGTTCAAAAACTGCAAGCATTAACACAATTCATTCACTATCACTCCTACTTGAAAGACTAGAGATCAGTGTCTTATTATATAAAACTGTACTGTACGTTCAGAATTGTAGTATAGGTTCACCAGAAACTATGGATGTAGTAGGCTTTATCAAGGAAAACAGGTTCAGTTCATATCATTAGATACTAAATATGTATTTATCTAGCCTGGATCAGTATCTAGAACTGTCACCCTGAAGGACTGTAAACTAGACAACAGCATGTTAGCTCCACAGGAAGCTTAAGGACTGAAGGTATATACAGAGCTAATTAGATCTCCCCTGCTTCCCGCTCTTCAGAGCTCCTCCTGTCTTCTGATCTGCCATTAGCGCTCTCATAGGACCGCTTCTTATCTTTTCGATCTCGGTCACGAGGTGATCTGTCTCTTGAACTCCTGTCTCTGTCACGGGATGCTAAGTCTTGGTCTCTGAATCTTTCTTTTGAGGATCTGAAAAATATTAATTTAAGGAGCAAAATATGTTGGGACACCCAAAAGCCAATGAAAGAATAGGATCAATATTAAGTTTCTGATAGCTGAAGAAATAGATTAGAACACATCTGAGAAGAGTGTCTGACAGAAAAAAAACACTACAATAGTGGATGGGGGAGGGGGGGTTGCACCAAAACAAGATTGGTGGCAACAAAGAGCTACAGGTAAAAAAGCCTAAACTAAACATGACCTATAAATAGTCTTTAGTATTTTGGAGATAACCATGAAGTTTCTCCAATTAATAAAGAGATATTTAATATAAAAATAATGTATAGGTAATAGTTAGCTTTTAAAAGTGAAAAGTATCAGATTCCAAATTGGATGGAAATCAATGAATTAGTACAGAGGTCTTATCCTTTGGGCCAAATGGGCTGACAATAAGGATTTGAAGTGTTGTAAATCACACACAATCTCAGGATGTAAGAGTCTTTCTTTTCTATCAACTTTTAAATTGTAAAAATGCAGAACCATCCATAGCTTGCTGGCTGTACAAAAACAGGCTCCAGCCACATTTGTTCTATAGGCAGCACTTTGCAAACCTAGGTAACAGAATTACTCAATACTATGGCTTTAAATAACCATTTGCTAATCTAAAAATCTGCTTTACTTGAGTGAATTCATTAAAACCAAAATGGAAAGTATCAAAAACTGATTATACCATAATAAAATACTAACTGCTCCTAATACTATCTCCATTCTCATACCCATCTTCAAAAAAAGGTACATAAACAAAACACCCTCATATCAGAAATGCAAATTGAAAAAACCCAACAAAAACACAAAGACATTACATAGGATCTAACTATATTGGTTACATAGAATATACACTTTCAACACCTATAATGAATTAACAACAAATATTACATTTATTTTGTTCTTTACAGGTGATACAGAATGTTTATACATAATTTATCTCAACCAAGGTTTAAAATTATGATCAGAGGCACTGCCAAGTCCTACATAATACTTTTTTTTGTTAAGAGTTGGGAGTTTAAAAATGCTACTAGCCCTGAAAAAGCAATACTTTCAGAAAAACATAAGGCAAGATAAAAATACTACTGTAACCAGTTTTAAAAATATAGATAAGGAGAACATTGTAGTTTAGATATAAAACAGTTCAAAAGGCTCATGTACTGTTGACTTGAAACTGGTGGGTGGTGCTACAGAAAACTGATGAAGTCATGAAGATGGTACAATCAATGAATTAACCCACTCTAAGTTCATAACTAACCAGCCATTATGAGGTGGATTCTGGCAGGACAAAACAAGTCAAAAGAGGAGAATCTTACTCTATCTTGTGCCTAACACCTTGTTCTCTATTTCTTCTGCCAAAAGGTGAACCATTTTACTCCATTACAGGCTCCCTGCCCTGGCATTCTGGTTCACTAGGCATGGGCCCAGAAGCAATTCAAAAGTGGCCATGAACTGAAATCTCAGAAAACGTGAGCTAAAAAAATCCTTCCTTTCATAAACTGTTTTCAAGTGCTTTATCATAATACAAAGATATGGTAACACAGATGATTAAAATAAAAGTTTGAAAAATTAACACCAATTTAGAGCATACTACTTGAGATTTTATAAGCCTTTTTTCCCCTTTTGTTTTGTTTTCTGAGTCAAGGTCTTTCTCCCTAGCCAAAAGTGGCCTTAATTTGTGGCAAGCCTCCTGACTCAGCCCTAGAGTCTTACTTAGCATTACAGGAGCTCTTGCTTAATAAGCATTTAAAAAATAATGTGCATAAAAGACAAAAAAGTCACATTCCAAGTCTACACAAGCCATCTCCAAAGCCTCTATTAATGATGATAGAAATGACCAATAGAACAATGACATTAGATGCTGGCAAGTCCCTGAGGTCAGTGATAGTAACTGAAAAATAAAGATATGAATTCATGTTTGTACAAGATCACAAATACTCTACATGCAGACAGTTTCTTATGTGTTGCTAATGAAAGCCTAGTAAGCCAAATATTCCTATTAACTATTTAATGAAACAGAGAAAAACAACAGGATATAATTAAATTATTGGGCAAAGACTACCTGACAGAACACCCCAAAAAGCACAAGGTTGCTGAAGGTCTTCACTGACCTGTGGGAACTGTTGCCAAGACAAGGTTCATATAGATAACTCACTTGTAGCAGAGACCAGTACTTCACAGCAAGGGTAAGAAAACAGCAAAATGTCAAGACTTTTTAATGGACTCTCTTTACCATCAAAAACTAAACTCACATATATACCAATAATTTGACGTTTTATATATATGAAATAACAAGTAATAACTACTTGCTTTTTGTTAAAAACAATGTTGTTTTAAAAGTAATTTGAATTCCAAGATATGAAATACTCTTGAAAAAGCAAAATTTTAATAGTTTTACAAAAATAATCCTCTTTTGAACATGCTGAGTATGGTGGGAAGTTTTCCTATATAAATAAACTTCCCAAGTGCAGGAAGCATCAAGATGACACAATGATAGGACACGACTCCCCACCCATCCCTCCCATTTCCACACCAAGAGACATGTAAGATAAACACCAGAAAAATGACAGCTGGGCAGGTCAACTCAGAATCATCTAGATCCCTTACAACCTAGCTACACAATTCTCAGATTAGTGTGCAGATTTCAAATCATCAAGATCATTAAGAAAATGTTTATTTCTGAACACTGCACTGAGGACAGCCTCTAAATTCCAGTTTCAAAATGTGAGAAAGAGACCTACAGGTATTTTCCTACTTGTTTAATTACAACCATTCATTCAAGACTGAACCATTATCTGAAACCATTTTTAAAAATCATGAAATTTTCACTATCTAGATTTATATAATTTGCCCTATGATATCCAGTTTAGCACTTTATAATCTGTGGTCAAGTATGTTCCCACACAGAAAACGCCTTAGAGCAACATGAATATGGTTGTTTACATACACTATTATTTCTTTGCTAATTTTAAAACTAAGCCTAGCACAGAGGAAAGTTATCTAATTCTTAAAGCCAGGCACGCCTATAATCCCAGCACTCAAGAGGAAGCTGAGAAAAAAAGGATTATGAATCTGAGGCCAGTTTGGGCTACATAAGACCTTGTCTCCCCCGACCATTCCCCTCAAATCATCCCTCCCCCCCCACAAAAAAAACAATTTGAAAAACATTTAAAGGGCTACTTAGAACAAGGACAGAAATATATCAAATAAAATATTGATTGAAAGCCTATTAAGAAAGTGAGCTTGTGATTTCAAAGAATGGGTAATTTAGCCTAAAACAAAGATTCTGCCAGCTTTCTGTGGATTCAACTATGAACTTTATGTGGAGTAAGCCACAGAAAGCCTAAGACTAGTAACTAAGCACACTCCAAGTGTTTCTCCTACATAAACCTAAGCATGGTTGTTGAGGGAAAAAGTAATTTTAAGTATAATTTATGTTCCATAGGATTATCATGTGACCTGAGTTTTGGGAGTTTAACAGTTCCACTACATTCTAACCCTTAGTCTGCTCTCATTGCATATTTTGAGGTTTCCTGCTATACTAAGAAGTGCTGTAGCTTCTCAAAACTCAGAATCTTCCCATCACACTAAAGATGAACACAAAAATGTATGTTTTATACTGCAGATTAAATAACATAGTAGAATATGTTTGCTCTTTAGAAGTGCACCAGCTCCAAGTTTGGAAAACAGGCAAAAAAAGCTAAATAATTCTTTTAATGAAAGGACTTCACAGAGCCCCTAATTTGTTAATACATATTGAAAAACAAACAAAAATCCCCAAAACCTCATGAGTACCTAAAATTATTTGCCTGTAAAGTAGGTTTATCAGCATCCCTCCCACCTCCCCAACATCCCAAATAAAGAAAAGCAATAACCTCTGCACATACTGGCTCCAATTTCTTACTCTGGCTCACACGGAACTCTGCATGAACTACCCATACAATCAGAAAAAATGCATACACCTACAATTGAGTACATATCAATACCAGGTGCAAGTTTCAAACCAATAATCTAAGCATAAGTAACATAAGTAAACAAAAGGCTAAACATAAAGGTAGCTCCGCATCCTCTGATCGGCACTTCAGTACCTCCTCTTGGATCGCTCTCTGCTCCTATCTCTAGAGCTGTGTCGACTTCTCTGGTGGCTGCGGCTACGGCTGCGGCTACTGGAACGGGACCTGTGGCGATGTCGTTTCTCCCGAGACTTGGATCGAGTCCTCCTCTTGCGTTCTCGTGACATGGAGCGAGATCGGTGTCTGCGATGCTCTCTGGATCTAGATCTACAAGAAAATAATTTATTTCACTGTTAGTGCTACAAGTTTTTCTTTTAAAAAGAAGCTGGTTTTGTTTTTTTTCCTTTTTCAGTGATGTATGGCCAGGAAATGGTGGTGCGTGCCTTTAAACCCAGCACTTGGGAGGCAGAGGCAGGCAGATCTGAGTTCAAGGATAGCCAACAGTCTGATCTACAGAGTGAGTTCCAGGATAGCCAGAGCTACCCAGAGAAACCCTGTCTTGAAAAACCAAAACAAAACAAAACAAAAAACAAACAAACAAAAAAAGTGATGTATGTACTCATGGGCACATCACAGGACATAAGGAGAGATTAGAGGACAAACTTTTGTTGAGTCTCTCTTCACAATGTGAATCCCAGGAAATGAACTCAGGTTATCAGGCTAGGTGGCAGGTACTTTAACCAGCTGGGCCATCTTGCCAAGACTGCAAAGTTACTCTTCAGTAGCTGTATTTGATTGCAATTCTATTCTAAACAAACTACATGAACAATGGAAATACATTGCTAGTATATTAATGACTAGATACTAGAATTTCAAAATAAACTAGAGCACCAATTCCCTGTAGTACCAATACTGTATAAATTTATGTCAGTTAACTAGGGATGTAGTGAAAGGGGAAAGGGGGATATAATATAGAAATGATAAAAGAATGGATCATTGAATCTACTTTTAAAAAACTACTGATCTCAGATATTTTACATTGGTATGGATCTTTGTATACTGATACAAATTTAGGGTTATTTTGTCATACTGTATATGTTTCTACTCTTATTTAAAGTACTGTACTCTATGCAGCTCATTTTAAAAGGTTATGTAAAGTTTTGGTCTTTGAAAGCTATTTAGGATATTAAAGAAATACAGGTTAGTAGTTATTCATCTCTAACAATCAAACTTAAAGTTATGTTACGAATGTTTTCAAGGTCAAACAGAGATATATTTTTAATAGATGGTCTTCAAACACTGCAAAGATCTGTTTTAATAACATAAGGCTTTTCACAACAATGAGACACGTCTGCTCCTGGCAGCACCAATCTACTTCATAAAAAGATGATGAGCGCCGGGTGGTGGTGGCGCATGCCTTTAATCCCAGCACTCGGAGACAGAGGCAGGTGGATCTCTGTGAGTTCGAGGCCAGCCTGGTCTACAGAGTGAGGTCCAGGAAAGGCGCAAAGCTACACAGAGAAACCCTGTCTCGGAAAAACCAAAAAAAGATATGAGCATTGCAGAACCTCCATACAGTTTGCTTTCTTTGTTTCTTTGTGACAAAATTGCCTTTGCCTAGACTGCTGACAGTATGCTGTTCAAACTAGACAAGCAGGACACAATAGGAAGCGAATACCAAACTTTGCCAAGACAAGGTAAGACAGTCCTTCAAAATTCCTGCAGGCCAAAGATGGGTGCCTCAATGTTACAGAGGAACCTTGAGTGACTGTACAGGTAGCCAGATGTCTCTGTCATTTCTATAGTTTTGGAAGTTGTTTGCTCTAGACTTCCTGTTGACTCAAGTACTATTTTATCCTTTTGGGGTCTTTAATGGAGCTGAAGACAAGATAGTTATAGTTACAGATTTCTTTGTTACCTAATTAAAAAAAAACAAACTTACCAAAGAGATGAAAAATATATAGGTTGAGAAACATAAAAGCTTAAGTTGTTTATCTAAAAAGATGTTTTAAGATCTAAAAAAATATTTTCAGGATGGCAATACAAGTTATGATTAAAAAAAAAAAAAAAGGTTTAGGTATAAAACTTTGGAACACGTAATTCTATGAGAACCAAACCCAGGGCCTTGCACTCTACCACTGAGCTAAATCCCCAACCCCTAGAACATGTAATTCTTAATCTGATAATTTTAGACAAAAAGGGGGAAATGTGGAATCATGTTTTTGTACACTGTGAAGATGTGTCACACTGACTGGTTTAATAAAAAGCTATAGCTAGTCAGGATTTCCAGTCACAGAGAACACTGGGAAGAAGAAGAAGAAGGGGCAGAAATAAGGGAACGCCAAGGAACTAGGAAAGCAGGATGAGCAGTACATAGGTGAGGTAAACAAGCCTAGGGCAGCACATAGATTTATAGAAATGGGTTAATTTAAGTTATGAGAGCTAGCTAAAAACAAGCCTAAGCTATTGGTCAAGCTTTCGTAATTAGTAAGTCTCCATGTGGTTATTTGGGCACTGGCAGGCAGGCAGGCAGGACAGAAATAAACTCACTACAACTGTTGCTCAGTGATACAAAACTTGCTTAACACCCAAGGGGCTAATAGGATCCACCCCTACTATTAGACAGAAAAAAAAAGCTAAATGAATAAAAGATAGAGAGAGAGTGGATCTCAGCATACACCTATAAACCAAGCTGAGGGCAGAGGAAGGAGGTTGGCTGATAAAACACAAACCCCAGATTCAGACAAGGGCTATAGAAGACAATACCAAAGCCCTCTTCTGACCTTCACACCACACATACATACACACACACTCACACATACACAGGTACAAGCAAAACACATACACACATAAAAATAGTAATAAAAAAAGATTTATCAGGGGAAATTGTGGTGGCACATTGAATTTGAGGTCAGCCAGGACTACATATACATAGTGAGATTCTAAATAAGCTGTATCAGGGGCTGGAGAGGTGGCTTAGCTGTTAAGAGCACAGGTTGCTCTTCCAAAGGTCCTTATGAGTTTAATATCCAACAACCAGATGGTGGCTCACAACCATCTATAATGGGATCTAATACCCCTGTCTGGCATTCAGGCATACATGTAGACAAAGCACTCATACTTAAAAAAAATTTTTTTAAAGCTGTATCAGGAATATGAAAGAAAAACAAAGGCAACAATCAGTATTATCACTTCACATACAATTTTTAGATTTTTTTTTTTTGCATACTTAAGAAATATAGGGGGGGCTAGAGAGATGGCTCAACAACACATGCTGGCTCTTCTACAACCGAGTTCAATTCCCAACATGTACATGAGGAGGCTTACAATCACTTCTGATTCTAGTTCCAGGGAACCTAACACACTCTTCTGGCTTCCAAGGCCATCCCCTCTACACACATGGCATATACTCACAAATAAAATCTTACAAAACCAAAAAAAAAAAAAAAAAACCCACCAAAACACAACAAAACAAGGAAAGAAATTAAATGTATCGGATGCATATGAAATAAAGAAGGAATGATAATAAAGAATATTTATGGATAAACCATCCTTTATTTGAATTATATTTTGACCACTGAATTTTTGAATGCCCATAGTAAGCCAAAAATTACAATGTAAACAAACAAATATAATTTGGACATTTTACCAAAACTCGTATGTGTGTGGTGATTTATGTATGTGTGTGTAACAAGGATGGACATAGCATGGAAAGAACAGAAACATGTGAGGGAACACAAGAAGATGAAAAGTATACTGTCTGTTTAAAGTCACTTTAAGAGTGAGAGAAGGGGTGATGTGGGTGACGCATGTTTGTAATCTCAGCATTTAGGTGGAGGAAGTAAGAAGATAGTAAGTTCATGGGCAGCCGAGGACACTATAGCACATGTCAAAACTACTAAAAAAAACCCAAAAACATCAAAATGTTTTAAGCTGGATTGTGTTGATAATTCTGCAAACAGCTCCTAACAAACTTAAAATGGACAAATCTTATGGCATATAAATTGTACCTCAATAGTATGGTTAAAAACATTTCAAATTACCATAATGTTATTTTCTCATAACTTCAAAAGTGTAACAATTGTGTGATAGTTTGTTTTTAAATTAATATTTTAGGGTTTTTTGTTTTTTAATTTGATACAATCTCACCATGTACAAGGTGGTCTTGGACTCTCAGAGATCTGCCTGCCTCTGGCTCCCAAGTGCTGAGACTGAAGGTGTAAGCTACCACACCTGCTACAGAAAAATTTTCATAAAAAAAAGTATATATATATATATATATATATTCATTTCATTTGTATGTATATGAGTGCTTTGCTTGAATGTCTGTGCACTATATGTCATGGTATACACCAAGGTCAAAAGAGAGCACTGGATCCCCAATAGCTGGAATTAGGGACTGCTATGATCTGCCATGTGGTTGCTGGGAATAGAAGCTGGGTCCTCTGCAAGAACAAATGCCCTTAAGAACTGAGTCATCTATCTCCTATAGAAGAATTTTAAAAGCACTTAGCTCCAGTCTGTATTATAGCAAATAAAGGTACATATTATACACTTCATGTCTAACCACAATTGAATAGTTTCTTCAACTAAACCCAGTTATTTCTCATATAGCCAATGGTGGCCTCAAACTTGCTCTATGTAGCTGTGGATGACCTTGATTTGAACTCCTGGATCTCCTGTTTCTGCCTCTTGAGCACTGGAATTACAGGCAAATACTGGGGTTATAGGAATGTGCTATGACACCTGGCTTTGAAGAACATGTTTCTAAAAGGGACATAGGAAGGCTGTCTATCTGTCTGCCCATATATCCATCATGAGAGAAAGGTCAACCTATTTACCTATGTATCTGTCAGTCTGTCTGTATCTCTCTACCTACCTACCTACCTACCTATCTATCTATCTCATGAGATGAAAAGGCAACAGGAATGATGGTACATGTCTTAATTGGCACTTGGGAGGGACAGGTAGGCAGACTGCTATGAGTCTATGAGATTAATCTTGTCTACATGAGACCAGACCAGACAGGGCTACATAGTGACACCCTGTCTCCAAAGTAAAACAGAGATTAGAGAAGTGGCTTAATGATCGAGAGCACTGGCTGCTCTCAAAGAAAACCCAGGTTCAATTCCTAACACCAACATGGTGGCTCACAACCATTTATAATTTCAGTTCTGGGTGATCTGGACACCCTTTTCTAAAGTCTGTGAGTACTAGGCATACACGTGGTACACATACATACATGGAGACAAAATAATCTAAAGAAAAATTAAATAAAAATCTACTCAAAAGAAGTTTATCAAATGGTATTTTTAACCACTCATTTTGACCTAGTTAACCTATTTCATCTAATACATAATTTAATGCAACTTTTTAAAATGTCGAGATAATAATTATTCATGCAAAATATACTTACTAGGTACCTAGCCCATTGCACCTTTTTAGTTACAAGGGAAAAGGAATAGTAAAATAAAATCAAGTCCCTGAACTGTTGGAGATTATAATCTAGAAACAAGTCTCTAAAGATCTACCTCTAGTAAAGAAATAAGTAAATGGAGAAATGGGTAGGAATAGTTTACATAATGCAGGCAGAAAAGGATTTTCTGACAGGATGGCATTTGAGCAAAGACTGAAAAAGAGAAGAAGCAAATCAGCCACCATAGCGAATGCACCCAGGTATAAAGTCCTGGAATGAGAGCAAGTTCAATATGTTGAAGGCACAACAAAAGAAACCTGCTTGGCTACAATGAAGTGAGTAAAGAAAAGCAACACTGCAATTTGACAAACATGAAGATCAGTATTTTATCATTCAAACCAGGAAACTCTAAGGGGAGTATTAAGTGAATGGGGGAAGTATTATTGTGTGACAACAAATATAAACAACTATCTCAGGGTACGTAGAATCACATACACAGATACTCCACTAAGGATACAGTGCCAGATGTGGTGGTACACAGCTGTAATCTCACTACTAAGGAATATAGAGGTAGGAGGATAATGAATTCAACCAAGACCTTGCCTGGAAAAACAATTAGGTATGTTGAAACATGCCTGTAATCCTTCCTAACAGTGCCAGAAGACAAACTGGAGCCAAGCAGGGCTACACAGTCTCAAAAACAAAACAAAACAAAACCCACACAATAACAACAAAATCCCTAGCTAGCTGGCAAACCTATTTGTATTTCCAGCAGGTATGTTAAGACATTGTTTCTTAAATGGACCACTCAAATTGATTTATTTTTTTCAAACTGACAAGAAAGAGGGAGGGAGGGAGGGAGGGAGGGAGGGAGGGAGGGAGG
>CABHPQ010002117.1:0-18265 GCA_902168405.1 Peromyscus aztecus
GTAGTGAGGATAGAGTGTGCGTGCCAATGCTTAAAGCTATGTAAGGATTCCTTCTCCTCCTCCTCCTCTTCTTCCTCCCTCCTCTCTCTCTCCCTCCTTCCCTCCCTCCTCTCTCTCTGTCTCTCCATCTCTCTCTCTCTCTGTATCTCTGTATCTCTCTCTCTCTCTACACACACACACACACTCACACACACACACATTCACATGTACACCCTGGTGGTTGGGCATAAATTTCTGGGGAGATAATACCCTAGTACTTCTGCTAAAACCCATCTCAAGCCAGGCGGTATAGAAATTCGGGCCATTCTTCCAGATGGGAAGGCTGCTGGATTCCAGGAGGGAATCTTTGTGTCCACATGGCTTCCATCTATCCAAGATGGCGACTGCCTAGCTTTGACACTTAAAAGGTCAGTTCTTCCCTCAAAATCTGTTTTACTCCAGAAGAAGCTGGAGGATTAATGGGGGAGAAGAGCCATCTTTAAATACAGAGAGAAAGAAAGGGCTTCTTGCCTCACCCACTGAGGTCCTTGTGGGTAATACCCTGAGGATTCCCATCCTGTTTTAGTTCCCTCATCACAGGCTCAGCAGATACTCACAGACTTCAGATTTCACATCACCTCTGCTTGGATGTGGAGTGTAGGGAAGGAGAAGAACCTGGGCCCTATGCACCCCATCAGCCCCTTCCATCTCTCAGGCACTCTGGGAACTTTGCTTCAGCTCTAGCTGGTGGTGAGGCCCAGGCTCCAGGCTCAGGGCCAGTTCCCTAGGTGAGGGTCTCATCACAGTTCTTGCCATGTTACAAGCAGGACCTGCAGTCAGGCTCTGTAACACAAGGCTCAGGGACAGACAGCGAGGACAGTCCTCAGGACCACTCTGAAGGCACCTACTGCTCTTTGTCATGCTCCACAAAGGCCTTGCTCAGGTCACATTCCAAGCAGCTTTTTTCCAAGCTGCTCTGGAGTCTGTGAACATTGTGAAACAGCCATACGGTTATGAAGAATGAGAAGGACAACGAGAAATGGAAATTCTAATCGTCTCCCAACCCAACTTTGGAGATCAGTGTCTTTACCCAGTGGAGCCATAAACTCAATGTTAGGTCCTAAAGTCAAAATACATGGTGGGCATGACAGACTCCCAATTTCCTGTGGGAATCATTTAAAAGGCATTGTTTAGGAGACTGAGAAGTGGTCAATCCAGTTGATAAATAAACACACAAGTCCAGTGTAACTAGTTTTTTCTTTTTCCATTGTCGACTTAAAAGGTTTTCTAAGTGAGCAAAACCATATACACACATGCATGCACACACATAAATTCATACACACATGCATGCACATGCATACACATAGATGTATGCACACATAAACACATGCATACACTCACACACACAAGCCTACACACCCACATACATACATACACGCATGCATGTACACATACATACATGTCTTTTGACTTTCAGTTTTTAGGTGAAGGGTAACTAAGTGCTAAGCATCTTTGATCAAATGTCACACTAGAAAATTTTAATACACGAAGAAACTAACTAGGAAGTTAAGCATTCCACCCAACCAGTACACCGAGTTTCAGTTTTCTCCTAGCCAGCAGCTCAAAGGGCTGGCCTTGTTCAGGTCCCCAAACTCAGTCTAGATCTTAGTCTCTACCACCAGGAGACCATGGGTGTAGCTTAGTCTCTCGTGGGGGAATGAAGACTTCTCTTGGAGATAAGGAAACCAGGAGTCTACAAGCTGCCAGATGCCCCATGGGGCACCTCCATCAGAACAGGAAGTGCTGAGATGGAACACTGAAGATAAATGTAGATCTGAGTAACGTGCTTGATAGAAAAACAGTGACAGTATTAAAAAGACAAACAGTTTACTCCACGAAAACAATGAGTTCTTAGTGTGTAGATCAGGCTCGGTCCCAAAGGGATGCACTCACTCCCTCATCCATTCCTCAGATATCTCCTGGCACTTTTCTGTGCGGGTCATTCATGGGCAATGACAAGATAAGGTTTACCATTCAGGGAAGTGGGGGGACAGAGGCATGGGCCACTGATGCAACATCCTAAGCATCGAGCTGAGCATAAAGTGTGAGGCTGCGGCAAGCAGAGTGGCATTGGGTACGAGCCCTGTGTATACATGGGGTGGCACAGAGGAGGCTTCCTAGAAGACAAGACCCTATGGCTGACTTTACATGGAACACAGGGGATTTGCCAGATCCTCTTGGAGGAAGAAAGAGAAAGAAGATTCTATGCTTAAGTCATACTATGCACCAAGCACACAGGCTCAAGCAAACAAGGCTGCCCTGTGGGTGACCACAGTTCATTTGGTGCCTCTGGTCAGGACACAGGGATACTTAATAGGTGTGATAGTGTGCGCACACGTGTGAACGCTGAGCTTCTGTGTCTGCCTGTGGACCATGTGTCCTAGAGGAGAATAGATTAGCGCTGCTAGGACTGAAAGCTAGGGGCCACCCATCTCCATCCATTTCCACCTCCAGCTTCTTCAGACTCCCTGTCGGTGGCCAAACTTCCCTCTGAAGCAACTAGACTTGGTGTGATTATTCATTATGGTGGTTTGCAGAGCCCTATTCTTCTTACCTAGAGAGCAGGCATGATCAGCCAGAGGTAATGTGCTGGTCACAACCTCTCTGGGCCAAATAAAGAAGAGGTCCAGAAAATCAAGAAGACTTGTAATCATCCCAGCAGAGCTCAACAGATTCTTTCTGAGAGAAAGCTCGCCAAGCTAGAAAGAACCCAGTGAACAGGCCAAATAAGCTATCTCCTCTGCCTTGCTGCTCTTTGCAGGCTGAAAAGGAAGGTAATGCAAAGAAGTCAGCCTTCCTGGTCTCTGATTCTGTGCTCAAATCCAGGCATACTGTCTCCTCTGTGGACCACTGGGGTTATTTCCTCTAAGAAATGAGCTGTGAACTGAACTGCACTTTGATGGACAGGCAGTGAGTGCTGAGCATAATAGTGTGCCTGGATATGAGATACAAGACAATAGGCACCAGGATCTAGGAAAATATAACAGAACCAGGACCAAATAATCTATCCATCTGTAAAATGGGTTCAACTTGTTTGCTGTGGGGTTACCTATAATAAATGTGATTCATTCATAGAGATGCTATGGGTATGAGTATGTTGATGTGTGCAAGTGCATGCAGGTGCACTTACATACTATGTATGTGGAAGCCAGAGGACAACCTTGGTGTTGTGCCTTAGAAGGCACCTTGTCCTTGAGACAAGGTCTCCCATTGGCCTGGTGCTCATGAAGTAGCAGGGAGCCCCTGGTACTCATGAAGTAGGCAGGGAGCCCCAGGGCTTTGCATAATGCTGCCTCCCCAGGATTATGAGTACATGCCACCACACCCAGATTTTTAACTTGGGTTCTCGAGATCAAACTCGAGACCTTGTGCCTGCAAAGCAAGCACTTTATATCCTGGGCTATCTCCCCAGTCTTCGCATAGATTATCACTGTATGTCAAATGCTATCCGTCTGCAGCATGAGACGGTGTTTCTGGGTCATATCCCCAAATCAGATTCTGTGGACTTGGAAAGGGGGTGGGGAAGGATGTGACATATGTCATCCAAAGAAAAAGGCTACACCAGAGTGTATACTCTGTCTCAAATCACACACGAAGTGGGGGGCTGTCTGTACTCCCTGGATTAACCCAGAGCACAGTTCAGTTCTGTGCAGAGCAATTAAACTAGCAACTGTACTCTCTGCCTCCTTATTTTGCTGTAATATGCTCAGATTGCTGAAAACCTTTTTGTTGCTTGGAATTTTTATTAGATTTAAAATAAATATCAGAGCAAGAACTTCCTGGCTTTATTTGGACGCGAATTCCTACCATCTAATGATTTATAGATACTGATTTTTGTTTTACTTTCAAAATTATTTTTAAAGTGTGTGTGTGTGTGTGTGTGTGTGTGTGTGTGTGTGTGTGTGTGTGTACCTGCAGTGTCCAAAAGAGGGCACTGGATTCTCTGGAGCTGAACTTTAGACAGTTGCGAGCCACTTGATGTAGGTGCTGGGAACCAAACTGAAGTTTTCTGTAAGATCAGAATAAGCTCTTAACTGCTAAGTCATCTCTCCAGCCCCACAAAATACCAGCCCCACAGATAAAGGCACTTAGAGATCAGAGTTCACTACGTTCAGATCATTTACAAAGACAGTTTTAATACTCTTTATAAAGTTATTTAAAAGCTGAGTCCAACAACACAACTTATATCCCAGCTCCCTTGATGCGCAAAGGGGGCTGTGTGTACAAGGCTTTTGGAAGCAAGAAGCCAGGTAGAATGTGTAGAATGTGGCATTACAGCCAGAGAGCACCACACAGAAGTGACTGGTACTTACAGTCCACCAATTTTCAGCTCATCATTCTGCCTAGGGAGGAAACCATTTCTTGAAATGCATAGTGCCACCTGTTCAGTTTACCGAATGTCACCCACGCCCAGGCATGGATGCCTTCCAGTGCTAGGACATTCTTACACACTACGTTAAATGGGATCAGAGACTGTTACTGCTCCCCTGGGCCCCATTCAATTCCATGCTCTTAGGAGTAGCCTTTATAAAGTGTATTACCACCTAATGATGCAAGGCAAACCTGAACCTACAGAATTAGGGTGCTGGACAATGTACTCTGGACGGGGTTACATTCAGAACTGCTCAGAAATGCAAGTTTTCAAAGCTCTTTGGGGGGGGGGGTGCACACTTGTTCTAGGGTGCCCGCGTAGAGACCAGACAAGCTCCGAAGTCAGCTCCTGTCTTCTGTGCTATTTGAGAAACAGGGTCTTTCGCTGTTTGCTGCGGTGCACTCCTGGCTAGCTGCGGATTGTCCTCTTTCTGCCTGCCACCTCACTGTCAAAGTGCTGGGATTGCAGACATGCTGCCTCATTTGTCTTTATATGGGCTCTGGGAAAGGGCTTTACCTAGCGAGTCATTTCTTCAAGCCCCTAGAACTGCAAATCTTGACCAAGCTCTTGGAGATTTCCTTCCCCAGGCACGTGGTGAAGCTGCAGTGTGATGCTCCTTTGGAGACACATTAGCGCAAACCCGAATACAAGCCGTTACAATTCTCTTCAGCTTAAACTCCTCCGGGTTGCCCGGCTCCTGGCTTCCCTGGCTAGGAACTTCTATCTGCTTAGGCATCAGAACTAGACTGGCCAGTACAAAGCCTGAACTCCTCTTTTCTCAGTGTCCCCAATCTGTCACGAAGCAAACATGCCCTGACCTCATCCCAGCCACGGGTGCAGCCACCGTGCAGGCAGGGCTGCCAGTCCAAACCTCTGTCTCTGTCTGGGTCATTTTTCAACCTATCTCAACTCCAACCTTGTTGCTTCGGATCAGAGCTGCCCATAATTAGCCAGGCACAAATGCCCCGCGGCTGCCAAAATGACGAGGCTCCGATGCCTTCGGGGTGACTCACTGGATGAACCAGGCAGGATGAAATACACAGGCTCTAAGCAGGGCTGCAAAAGATGACCCAGAACAAGCAGGCTTCACAAAATCCCCCCTGGGGCTTCGATGATAGTTTCCCTCCCTGCATCAACTAGAGTAGGGGCTGGAACAGAGCCACCTAGGACTAGATGACTCCAAATGGCTAGAGAGCCCTCCTTCCCACTGCCTCTAGAGGAGGAATTTAGAGATGTGCCCTGGTCATTCATAAGCACTGGCCCCCACACCCTGCTCACTTGCCACAATCTGCATGTTCCTGTAGGGAAATCATGTGTCTTGTCTCTCTGTACTTCTCTAGTAGCAGGACCTCCCCAAGGCCAAGACTGCCAACTCCCACTACACACAAGCTGGCCAGGATTAGCAATGTTAAGGTCAGCAACAGAGCAAAAGAAAAAAAAAAAACCAAGGTAAGTGGAGAAGGGAGCTGGGATCCTGCGGTACAAAGTGAGCAGCTCATGAGGCCCTGGCAGGGTCTAAAAGTCCTTCAGTGCACCCATCAGCCATGCCATCCTCCAGGGACCTGTGTCCCCCATCAAGGGCTCCCTGAGAAGCTGCAGACTGGCTTTGGGGCATTGGATTGTAATGTAGAGCTCTTCCCAAAGCGCTGAAGACTCCACCACCCACATGGTAACCTTTTCAACCCTCTCTGCCCAACGAGCCTGCTGCCACCGAGGACACAAGGCTCCAGCGTGCCCTCCATCACAGTAGCCATGATCTTCCCCAGCGCTGGCAGGACACTGACACACAGAAGAGCATCTAGTCACCCCACTCCTGGGCACACAACATTCCTTGTGAAGAGCGAGCACAGAGTTGGGTATGGGATGAGCCTGAGCATGCTGGATTCTAGGCTGGCACTGGCCCCTACCCCCACCCCGTGCCTTAGGCAAGTTACTAGCATTTCTTGCTTTCCATGTCTCCACCTGCAACTTGGGAATCAGAGGAAAGAAGATATAAGAAACGCTCTGAAGTTCCTAAGAAACTCTGGGTACAGTACACTAACACTGACTCACTGGGACAGACAAGGGCTGGCTGGCCGCGGAGCTTGATTCTGCTGCTTTCTGAACTCAGGACTTACGACTTACGAATTTTGCCTACAATTCCAGGTTTGGCCACAGGACGGAGCTCCGGCTGCTCAGATGCAAGAGGCCGTAACAGGTGCCACTGTGGGCCTGGCTCACGTGACTTCCCACGCCACTTTCTTCCCATATCCTGATGCAAGCGAACACAGGGGCCTTAAAGGTCATGTCCTATTGGCAAGGGCAACTCCAAGAAGGCAAGTGCCACCCACCGCTGGAGGAGGACAGCCCGCGCATTTAGCCAATCCTACTCCGGACTTCACCGGAGCACAAAATACACATTCTAGCAACTAGGTGTGTGAGGGCTTGCCTGTTACAGCAGCTGCCAGCACCCATACACTAAAAAGAGGGGAGAGTATGAGACACTACTAAACGTTCTTCCTGAAACGGACCCAGAACAACCATTTACAAACGACAGGGCCACTCTTCCCACTTTTAGAGTACAGATGACGACCCTGAGCTCACGTGACAGATGGAATGGTCCAGGTAAGTTTGTCATCTCCGAAGTTTTCTGGAACCGCCATACCTTCCCTGTGCCTGAACTTTCTTTGACACGTGGCAAACACGCAGAGAGTCCCTTGCCCACCGTTAATAGCGACTGAATTAAAGCCCCTCTGCGCATCCCACACGTGACCCAGGTTAACCAGGGTGTTGTTCTCAGTCTAGGGCTTCTTCCATCAGGGCAGTGCCCCCCTAGTGTGAGCCTCTTACTCCAGGACCCCCTGGGTATACTGCTGGGTAAGGAGGACACAGACTGGCCTGAGAGGGACTCATCACGTGTCACTCGGCATCTGTCCCCGGTCTCTGATCTCCCCCAAGCCGTTTCCACCACATGCGCCTCCCTCCCCCCTTGCTGTGCCTACCAAGTGTCCTCCACAGCTTTGGGGCAGTTTTCCATGCTTCCTGTTTTCCTTTTTGCATCACAGGAAATCCTTGATCCACAGCCCTTAAAATTTCCACTCTGGGGTCACGGGTTGCAACTTCACATGTCACATCCCGCTGTACTCTGGAGTCTTTTGGGAATATCCAGATTCCCCGCAGAGCTGGAGCCCTGTAAGCCTGGGAGACAGAGGGCCACAGTGGGACCCAGAAGGGCTAAGAGTAGCTCTTAGCCCAGCTGTGATCTCCCTTGTGACCCCAGTAATGGTCAAGTGATCTCCAGCCTGCATTCTTCCCTGTACTGTGAGAATTAGACTCCCTTCACCCCAGGCACTCACCCCATAGGCAGTTACTATCCTGTTCTATATGCTAAGAAACGCTTTAAACTTTAAACATGTAATTATGGCATTGTGTGCTCATGGGACTAGCTTTCTGACAAAACCAAATAGATATGCAGCATGAGCAGTAAAGGTAAGTGCTAGGAAAAGAAAGAAAGCCAAGGAAAGGGACCAAGAGAAAGGGCAATCGGTAGATGCGGAAAGGGAGTCTGGGGAAGGTCTCTCTGGTGGAGGGCAGAGGAGCAGAGACCTGGGAGGTGGGAGAGAATAAGAACAAAGGTCCTGGGGTAGGGTCCTACATCGACATACTCCTCTCCCCTCTTAGTAGATATATACTTCCATGCAGATCAGAGAAATCAAGCCTTTCTTTAGGAAAACCCTGTGAAGTTCAAACAGGAGAACTTGGCAGACAGTTTCCATGCCACTTTGCTATCGCATCTCCTCTAGCCGTCAAGGCTTAATTAATATTCTAAAAATGCTTTGTGTGTTCTACTGGAGCCACAATTAATACAATTAGGGAAAAGAAAGAAAGGAAGAAACCGCCCGGCCTGAGACAAAACTGAAAATGTAAAGATCACTTATTTCAGATAAGTCTGCTGACAGCCAAGGGCTCTCACAGCAAAATGGCAAGCTGCACTCTGTGGAGGAAAGGAAGAAGACCACCCATGAGAACAGGTAAAGGAATGCCATCTGGCTGCGTGTAGGACAGCTGGGGACAGACAGAGGAGCAGCTAGGCAAGAGATGGGGCGGGGTGATGTGGCGGCCAGATGAAGAGAGGGAAAGCAGGCCTATTTAGAAGGGCATCTGCTGGGCTGGGGACTACAGCATTCTAAAGAAGTTCGCTTGACCCAGTTCACAACTCCTGGGGTATCTGGGGCCTGACACAGGTGTGACCCGCACTCAGCGAACCAGCCTGCACATGTCCAATAAAAGATTTCCTTACTCCACACCAAAGCACGTGATCTTTCCTCACAACACCACGGCAGTAAACACAGAGATCCACAACCGGTCAATGTGCAGAGAGGAAGCGACCGTGGAGCACTCAGATCTAAATGGGCCGTCCGTACTGCATCCCTCCCTTCCAGGCTCAGGGAGCATTCTTAAAGGGCAAGCCGAGACGGTGCAAGCCAGAGGTGGAGGATGACGTCAAGGAAACCATTTTCCAGACACACACATGGACTTACAGTGGTTGTGACAGTATGCACACACTAGACAAAAACGCCAGCATGGAGGAGGAGATGGAGTCCTCAAGTCCCACCCCTACCCGAGGAACTGGTGGCACTTGATGGTTGCTGGGAGAGGGAGAATCCGTTTTCTACAATGGTGTGACACCCGCCATACCATCCACATACCAGGGTAGATACTATACCCAGGAGCAGTTGGAGAGTACAAACTGGAATGGCTGAGATGGAGGAGGGAGGGAGTGAGGGGGGATAGGTAGGGAGATAGACAATGAAGCTGGGTGGGTAGGAAGGTGGGGGAGGATGAAGGAGGAGGTGCTGTAAGGAGATGAATATGATCAAAGTACATTGTGTGGAATTCTCAAATCATTTATGAAAACATCATTATTTTTTTAAAGTGTAATAGGGCTGGGGAGACAGACAGCAGCAGCTAAGAGTGCCTTCTGATTCTTGTCTACAGGACCCACGTTTTGTTCCTGGCACCCTTATCAGGCAGCTCACAAACACCTAGAGTTCCAGTTCCAGGGTATCTGACACCCTCTTCTTGACTGTGGGCACTCACACATGCACATACCCCACCCCTGCACATGCGAGTGCGTGTGCGCGCGCGCGCGCGCGCACACACACACACACACACACACACTCACACAGAGTTAAAAATAAAATACAATTTTCAAAAGAGTAGAAGCAGCCCAAATGCCGATCATTAGTGGATGAATGGGTAAACAAAGTGTGGTGTATCCATACAATGGCGTGTTATTTGATCAGAGACAAGAATGAAGCACAGATATATTATAACCTGCACGAACCCTCAAAGCACTACAGCAAGGGAAAGAGGTTGTCATGAGCAGCGGTATATTGTATGATTCCATACATATGGAATTCCAATGTTAAGCCAAGCTTTAAAGGTGCAAAGTAAACTTGTTGCCAGGGACTCGGTGGATTGGGAATCATGGAGAATACTGGCTAATGTGTGTGGGCTTTCTCATAGGAAGATGCTGGAAATGTTTTCAAACTGGGCTGTGCCAACAGCCGCGTGATGCTATTGAAGAACTACATGTACTACATGGGTTCATGTTACAGCATGCAAATTACATCTTAGTGAGGCTGCCCCCAAAAGAAGCTTTCCTGTTTGTCTGAAATGAATGATTCCAGAAGAATTAGAAAATACCAAGCATCCGGGTGAGGCATGGCTCTTCACTGTCCAAGTGAAGAAAGGAGTGCTCTGACAGGAAGCTAAGGCCCCAGTCCTACCTAGCAGGAGCCAGAAGGACTCAAATTCAAACCCAGGGCTTCTTAAGTCAGATACAGAATTATCTTTTCCTTCCTTCCTTCCTTCCTTCCTTCCTTCCTTCCTTCCTTCCTTCCTTCCTTCCTTCCTTCCTTCCTTCCTTCCTTCCTCCCAGGGCTTCCTATGTCAGATACAGAATTTATCTTTTCCTTCCTTCCTTCCTCCCTCCCTCCCTTCTTTCCTTCCTCCCACCTCTCTTATGTATGGTCAACAAGGTCTGTCTGATAATATTACATCTTAGCCAAGCAAAGAAAGGCCAGAAGGACACTGGGGTTAAGATCACTCAAGGGACAGGAACAGCAGGTGCAAAGGTCCTGAGATAAGAATATGCTTTATGTATAAGAGGAATGCCAGACGTCACTAAGGCTACAGTAAGAAAACAACCAGGGCCCAGCAGGAAACGAGGTCAGAAAGGCAAAGGGAAGCTAGGCATGGTGATGTAATCCTAGCACCTGGGAGGCTGAGACGGGAAGATTCCCGGGCGGGCGTTCAAGGCTAATGTAAGCTATATTCCTGACCACTGTAGGCTACACAATGAGATGCTGTCTCAAAACTCCAAAAAGAAAAATAAACAAATAAACTGGCAGAAGGACTGATCCCATAATGCTTTGCAGGCTGCAAGAAGACAAGGTTTTGAGTCTGAGTGATGTAAGAAGCATCAGAGGCCTTGTTCCACAGCTGGGACAAAAGCTGGTGCACGCTTACACTGTTTCCACAGTTAGTGGCCACAGTCTACTAACTTCGTGTGTGCCAGGCAGACATGCCGGAGTCTGGGTGGAAGTTGACAGCCCTAGCCCAGGCCCTAGAAGTTCTGGAAGCTTCCACAAGGAGGCCACCAAAGGTGACTGGGCAGAGAAAACAAACATCTCACCATAATACTGAAATGGCATAGGTTTGGGGTCAGGCTCTGTCTCCTTGCGAGTGGGTGGCATTCTGGCTTCAGTAAGGGACAGATCTGTCCTCTCTCTAAGATGCTAGAGGAAGGCCAAGTTCCCTTCTGCCAGCTCATGAGATGTTAAAGTTCCCCCTACACCAGGGGCTAGGTCCCACTGCCAGATGAGCCATTTATCCCAACTTACATTCTTCTCATCTTTTGTAAACTGCTTCCCTTTGAAAATTTCCGCTTACTCTGCTTCCAAATAAATATGCCAGCTGATATGCAGAGCTGGAGGGGGAAATCCAGAACAGGGCTGCCCGGGCTGCCCAGCATGGTGAATGTAAAATTGCTGACATCAGCCTTCTGTCTCCAACCCTTTGGGCCTATCTGCAGAGAGCATCCCTCAATCTCTGGCTCCCAATGGTGAGTTAAGGCCACCCCCCACCCCCAAGCCATAAGCATTTCTAGAGAGTTCAGCAACCAGGCAGCACCAGCAGAAAGTCAGAGATAAAGCTAGGACCATGGTCAGGTCTTCACTGGTTTGCCTTCAGAAACTGGTCTCTGACCCCAGCCCATACTCTGAGGATGGGCCTTCTGGCCACCATCTAGACAAGTGTTTCTTTGTTTCAGGTTCTTTCTGGGAATTCATAGCCCAGGGCTGTGCTTGGAGAGTGCTGACCCCAGGGGGCTCTGGTTTTGGTAACAGAGAAAACAACATAGCTTTGGCTGGAGAGGATTTTAAGATAGTGCACAAACCTACCTCAGAAGCGCGGGCTCCAGCACTCAGCATGGCTTTAGAGCCTGTCCTGTCCTTAAGACCTCACTGCCCCCAAAAGATGCCACCTTTACATGTGGCGCTCATACCTTTCATCCCTTTCATTCTCTCCTTTACTCACTTCTTTCTTAAAGTCAGATGCACGAGGCATGATGCCCAGGAAGGGGAAGGATGAAGAGGGACTTATGTATGTAACTGATAATGAGCACCTACTGTGCATCTGGTCCAGGGAAGTAAACACATGGCCCAGAACTGGAAGGAAAATGGCAGGAATGAGAAGTAGCTGAGGGCCGCAGTCTAAACTCCAGCCAGACTCAAGGCTGTTGCCAGTCCAACTGTAATACACTTGGACTCTGCTTCTGCTCGAAAGGACTGGCTCTTCAGAAGAATTTGGGGTCACTGCTCATCTCCCCAATGCATATTTATTATGTATACAGTGTTCCGAGTGCATGTATGCCTGCAGGCCAGAAGAGGACACCATAGCTCAGTACAGACGGTTGTGAGCCACCATGTGGTTGCTGGGAATTGAACTCAGGACCTCTGGAAGAGCAGTCAGTGCTCTTAACCTCTGGGCCATCTCTCCAGCCACTCCCAATGTATACTGAGTAAATATTTATTCTCTACTTTTTACAGTCCCTGCCACACTCGACCTTCTACCCATGGCTGGCCTTGAACTCACTGTGTGGTCCTGTGGTCAAGGATGATCTTGCACTTCTAATTCTCCTGCCTCCATCCCCCAAGTGATGACGTTACAGACATGCACCAACAAGCCAGTTTTTATGCAGTGCTGCAGCTCAAACCCAGGGCCTTGTGCATGCTAGGCAAGCACTCTAGAGAACTACATCTCCAGCCACATTTCATGTCTCTTTAGTTGGTATACTGGAATAGGTAGCTAAACTCAGCCTGTTGGGGTTGTTGGGACCAGGGTTATTACCCTGACATTCCAGCCGTGCTACCCTGCCCTAGCTATGTGGCCTTCTGATGCTCTGGGCCTTTATTTCCCTACCTGTAAGATAACTAGTCTTTTCTTCCACAGTGGCATCTCTGGCCACTGTCTACTCTCATGTCTGAGAAGGCCTCATATCATTACATACCCTCTGCCTGTCTTCTGTACTATAATCTGTCATATTCATTCCATGGAGATTGTAAGAATCAGGAGCTGAGGGGAGGCCAGAGCACAATCCGGGTAAAAAAGTTCCTCAGACAAGTTAGGATGTGGTAGACTGTGGTACCCATGTGCCTTCTATCCCCAGATTCTCAAACAATAGCTTGAGAACGAAAGGGCCTCCAGTACCCTATGGGGGCATCTGAGAGGTCAAAACCATCCCTATCCTATAACAATAATAGTGCTAAGATCAAATCTGCCTTGGGAGTGCTTGCTCTCTGCTGAGCCTGCTCACGGGCCTCATACCGGTCTGCTTTGATCCGCTAATATGGGGAACATGCACAGACATAACCTGTGTCGTCACAAGGTCTTCGGGGTCCTCAAGGATGTATAAGGGTCCAAGAGTCCCCAAAGTAGACAGTCTGAGAACACTGTTCACTGTTTGAATTCAGCCATCCCTACATTCTTACCAGCAAAGAAGATACCATTTCAAAGACGGGCCCAGTAGCAGAAAGTGTAGGGCGAAGAGGGGCTGCCAGACCCCAGGGCAGGCAATTTCTCCAGACATTTACAGGCACTGTGGGCAGGTGGTGTCACCCCACCCCAAGAACAGCCCTGAAAGCCCAGGTCACCCCATCCTAAACCTCTCGTGGGGCTTAGCGTTAATGTGGACTTACCACGGCTCACCTTCCTTTCACTATGCCTGGTGACATCAGCCACCATCTTCCCTACACTCTGAAGTTCCTGACAGGCTTCTGTAGGAGAAGCTGCCATCCCATTAAGCCTTGTCTTAAGAAGACACTGACCCTTCCCTGCAGCTCCACCCTTCCCCTGGAGAAAGCCTCCTGAGCTCCCCATCCGGCTCCAGCCTGTGTCCCTCTCAAAGGTTCTTCCTTTGCTTCCTGTCTGAGAGCCCCCAGGAGGATACACCCTACCCCAGGACTGTGGGTGCACCTCATTTATCGCCCCAGAAGCCCTAACACACTTTTCCTGGTACAGGTTGGAACCTCAACAAGAACCTAGATCATGGACGAAAAAGCCAGAAAGTAAGCACAGGAGGGACTCTCTAACTTATGTTAGCTACTTCAGAAATGGCTGTCTTCCTCCACTGGGATGAGCAGGGCCACCTTTCTGGGACTAAGATGCTCTCCCTCCTAGCCATATCCATAGGACAGTAAGTCCTCCCTACAAGGAGTCTCATAGTAACCATTAAGAGGGCACTCCAGACAACTCTCACAGAGAGTGATGCCAACCCCAGAGTGGCATGGACCCACCATGTCTCTAAATCGAAGAGCCTCCCAGCTCTCTCTCCCTGACCGAGGTTCGGGGTGCAGATGCATCTCCATATGAGATTTCAGTCCCTTTCTCCTTCTGCACCCAGCAGTGTGGTGAGAACCCCACACCCAAGACTCCGGAAATGTCACAGAGCAGTGTCGCCAGCAGGAGGAAGCCCACAAATACGCGCTGAGAGGATGGAATCAATATGTGACAACTGTAATTCTCAGCGTGATAATTACACCGCGTTTCCCAGGTTCTGCGGAGTCATGCCATTGATTTCAGGAAAGCGTATTTGCTGCATCCCAAACACAGCTGCAAGCCCGGCTCTGCACTCCCATCTCCCCTCCACTGATCTTAAAAATAATATCCAGGTACGAGGTGCTTCAGAAAGCAATCTTGCAGCGTTGGCCTCTGTGGTTTTGCTAGGCAATTCATTATCCACTTTGGCTTACCTTACCCAGATCCGTTTTTGCCTTCAGAAAAAGGCAAAAGAGAATCATTTGTTTCTCTCCTCAGCTCTATAGTTCCTACTTCATGCCAGGTACTCGCCTAAGCGCTACTGAGGCGAAGATGCAATCCTTCCATGGTGGAGTTTCTGAGGTGCTAGCCTCCTTGGTGGTCTGCCAGAAGCTAAGACTGGTGTGGTGGACAGCGCAAGTTCAGAATGTATACTGAAGACAAGCCTCAGGATGGGAGGGGATATTTAGGGCTTAGCATCCAGTCAATATTAAGAAGTCTTACAATTCAACAATAAAGAGGATTACTTACATTTTAAAATGGTATAAAGGCAGGGAGGGTGGCTCAGTGAGTAACAGTCTTGCTTTGTAAGCATGGGGATCTGGGTTTGATTACCCCCAACCACTACCAAGAACCAATGTAAGAAAAGCAGGGCACAGTGGCACACACTTGCAATCTCAGGACTAGTGAGGCAGATCCCTAGGGCTTGCTGGTCATACTTGGCAAGCTCCAGGTTAGGGAGAGATCCTGCCTCATAAAACAATGTGGATGACTCCTGAGGAATGACAGCCACGTGTGTCTTCCAAACACACGTCATCCTGCACATGTACAACCTGAACATACGTGAACATGCATGTATGCACAGAACAAATAAAGGATTCAAACAGACATTTCTTCCAGAAAAACACAGAAATGTCCAATGGTACCATAAAGTGATGTCCAATACGATGACGGTTGTGCACACGCAAACCACAGCATACAGCAACACGGTGACACTCAGGCTGGGAAGAAACTGGAAGCTAGTGACAGAACTGCCAGCAAATAAAATGGCGGGGTCACTGTGGGGGACAGGTGGCTGCTCAAATGACAGCATTACCATACCACTGGGCAGTTCCATCTGAGTCGTTCATCTAGGGAAAGTGAAATGTATCGTCTACGCAAAAGACGACACAAGAGGGACCAGAGCTGTAGTCATTCAAAAAGATGTGTGTGTGTGTGTGTGTGTGTGTGTGTGTGTGTGTGTGTGTGTGTGTGTAGTTGTCTATGGAGGGTAGAATGTGACTTTTATCTCACTAAAAGTATGTCTAGGGATCTATCTTCAGCTTCAAAGCTTTCCCCCACCCCCGGAACTATAGGAACTGACTGCAGCATGCGAACCCACACACTAGCTTAAGCGTCCCTGTCGGATGGAGAAAAAGCCAGAGAAACAATTCCAGTTTGTTTTTGTCTTTCTCAGGCTGGAGATTAGCTGCCTGTCACTAGAGTCACACAGGGTAGCTCCCTGGCTGTATTTCCCAAGACATCTGTCATCAGATCACTAAGAAGAATCAGTATCCCTCTCACCATGAAATTCAATAGTGTCAAAGACGCTCAGGTAATCACACATTCACCAGTGCTCACGCCAGAGGCAGGGGACAGGAACAAGAGTCGTCAGACAGGTTGCAAAGGAACAGACATAAATGAAACCAGACAAACGAATATCTGCTCCAGAGGAAGACACACTGGGAGGAGTGGCGCATGGGGAATTCAAGTGCATTTACAAACTGGGAACCTTGGGTGGCTAGAAAGAACGGTCTAGCCATAGTACTGTTGACGGAAGCCCACGGGAGTCATAGCCTGTGTGGGGGTGTGTCTTACCTCACTGCACAGGACCCTCTATAGTAGCCCCTGTCCTGCCCTGTGGCTGCCTCAGTTTACATGGATTAGAGACCCCACTTATTTAAGGCTCAAAATAGAGGGCCAGCAGCAGGTTGACCAGCTCCCTGATATGACCTGAAAGCCTATGGTCTTAGGAATAGACTCCCTTTCTCAGCAGTAATAACCCCAAGCACAGTGGCACATATCGATCAAGACTTCTCTATGCCCTGCCCTTCCAGTGAGTTCTTCCTTGGGAGAGCACAGGAGTGTGTCCTGGGAACCCCCTATTCCCGACTGATGATGCCTGCCATTCTTAGCGGTGCCATAGGACTGCATGCCATCAGGACCTGGAAGGTACAGGCAAGAACTGGGTGCTGGCACCACACCACACACATTTTAGTTGTACCTTTGACTCTTAAGTCTTGCATCTCCTAGCAGCTGGACGCAGAGGTTCATTGAGTCCCACTAGCAGGTGCATATCAACCTACCAGGGTGAGGGCAGTGGTGAGAAAGACGGCCCAGAAGAAATTGCCAGGGCCCAGGGCCTTCTCCTAACCTGCTGGCTCATGGGTTAAAAACTATGGTTGGTTTGAGAAGGAAGGCAAATGCCCTTCTTCCTTCTCTCTATTTGGCTATATCTGCCATCTGAGGTTTTCACAGCCCAGCAAGAATGCTCCCTGGGAATTAGAAAGGCTGCTGCCCACTAGACTGGTGTCCCTTCCTGGAGACTGATGGGCACAGGGGACTTGCCAGCAGCTCTGGCAGGTACAGATCGCAGGATAGCACTCTGCATTGTGCAGACCAAGCAGGAATCACCAAGTCACCTGCAAGCATGGGGCACAGGTGTGAAGGCCATAGGGGTACATGTAAGGCAAAAGAGGCCTGCCTTAGGTGGGGTACAGCCACTCCCTGGTCCCCAGCTTGCTGTTCCAGAGAAGCTGAGGTCAGAGCTGAGGCCAAAAGCTGACTGTGCTTTTCACAGACCCTGAGATGCACTAAAAGAAAAAAAAATGACTAAAGGCTGATGGGCCAGGTCTGCTGCTCTTGCCACAAAAGGAAAGAGCACTGTTGGCAGAGCCCTTTCCCTGATGGTGACAATCAGCTCCTAGTGTTCTTTCTTACGTGCCCAGTTGAGAGCTCCCTGCAGGAAATCTACCAAAGAACCCACAGAACAGAGACGACGCAAGAGCAGGTATGTGGGGTACCACTAACCATGCAGGAGGCAGAGAACCAAACTAAGAACACGGGACTCTCTTCCAGAAAGGCCCTAGAGAGCTCAACACTGGCACAGAGTGCCACACAGTCAAACTGGATTCCCAGGTCAAAGATCAGCCACTCTTCCTGGGTGGTTCTCATTGTGGGCCACACATCCTGAGAAGACCATCCTTGGCATGGAAGGAGTTTATCACCAGAGTCTCATAAAGGAAAGTGGTCCCCCAAGGGGTAAATATGGCTGTTCCAAAAAGCCGAGCCTCCGGTGGCAGGGCATTCTGAGCTCTATACCCCTGTGAAACAGAAAAGGAAATGCAAGGGGCAGAGACCAGCTGGCTCACACAGCTCTCATTCCCATCCTACGCTGTGGTCACCTGGGCCCCATGTAGAGTGTTCTCTGCTCTAGGGTGTGGCTGAGGAGGGAGGAGCAGACCATGAGCACCTTGCGCCTGACTCTCTCACACTCACACACATTTGATCCTAAACTTACCCCGGGAGCACACACTACAGACACCATAGCAAGCTCCCTCCAGGGGAATGTTCCTGGAAGGATGCAGCTCCACCCTTTCTCAGGGGAGACATTTTGTAACTCGAAAGAAAATTTTGGTAACTAGAGTCAACTGAACTTGCTCTGTAGCCTTTAAGTATCACCGAAAGTTAGCTGGGGAAGTAGATTCCAATTGCCTTCTTCCTTTTGAATGCAAC
>CABHPQ010002117.1:18365-44736 GCA_902168405.1 Peromyscus aztecus
CAGGGACGGCACTGCCCACAGTGATCTGGGCCCTCTCACATCAAACATCAGTCAAGAAACTGCACACTGTCCAATCTGGTGGGGCTACTTTCTCAGTGGAGGTTCCCTCTTTCAAAATGACTCTAGCTTGTGTCCAGTTGACACAAAAATAGCCAGCACCATTCTCTGATATACATTCCAAAGTTAAGGACCCCTCCCCTAAACATTACCAGCACTGAGCTGGCAAAGATTCCATCATTTTCCTGACTCGAGCATTCTGCAACCTGAGGTCCTCTGATGACAACTCTGTTCTGAGTGTATAGTGACTTCATGCTTGTTATATATCAGAGCAGATGCACGGAGTATACTGTGTCAAA
This sequence comes from Peromyscus aztecus, assembly GCA_902168405.1. NCBI lineage: Eukaryota > Metazoa > Chordata > Mammalia > Rodentia > Cricetidae > Peromyscus > Peromyscus aztecus. The sequence continues at coordinate 18,722 of CABHPQ010002117.1, forward strand.
GGGAGTCTGGCTTCTGATAAGGTGTGGCCTTTCTCTGTCTCTGTACAAACAGGCTACTGTCCCTGAACATGTGACTGCTGGTAGTGGTTTTCTCATTCTTTGTGTATTGGGAGGCAGAGGTCAACATCAGGTTTCCCATCCCCACCTTGTTTTAGAAAAGGCCTCTCGCTGAAGAAGCTCACCAGATTCAGCTAGACTGGTCAGCAGTGATCCAAACAGAATCCTGTTTCTGGAGGATTATAGGTATGTGCTAATGCCACAGGCCTTTTTATGTGAGTGCCTGGGGTGGAAGACGAGAACTCATGCTTATACAGCAAGCAAGCACACTGCACAGTGAGCTGTCTTCCTGGCCCCTCACTCCTTTTAAAGAAAACTTTTAGATTTCTGTCTTTTTGATAGGCTTACCAAATCAAATATGCTTTTAGTTCCTAACTTATTTCGGGTTGAATATCTGTTCTCTGCAATGTTTGGGATGAAAAGGATGTCCAGATTTGGAAGATCTGCATATATGCAATGAGACCCCTTGGGATGCATCTCAAGTCTCAACACAAAAGTCATTTATGTTTCATGCACACTTGACACACCTAGCCTGAAGCTAATTTGATGCTGAGTCTTTAGTGCACCTGTGTTCTGACTGCAAACCGCTATATGAAGCTAGGTGTGGAATTTTCCACTCACAGCATGGTGCTGTTACTCAAAAAAACTTTCAGATTTTAGAGCACTCTGTGATTTGTATTTTTGGATCGAGAATGCTCAACCTGTATTTTAATGCTTTGGCCAGAAACCTCCCCATCAGAAGGGAAAGTTTAATTGTAGACTGACATTTTGCCTCCTGGGATGGTGAGATGTGCCTTGGCTTTTTTTTTTTTTTTTTTTTTTTTTTTTTCAATTTTTTTTTGGGGTTTTTTTCTCCAGACTGTGGTAGAGAGGAGTGAACGTTGGGTATGGCACCTAGCACTGGTCATCTTCAAACTCTCCCCTCTGGCCTCAGAGCTCCTGGCTGGTTTTGGGCAGCACCCAGAACTCAGAATGCTTAAGAACAGCCAGGTAAGTGATGGGATCGGGGCCCACAGTCTGCTCAAGGCTAACCCCAAAGGTAGGGGTGTAGCTCACACTTCAGGACACTAAACCTGGTTCTCTGCCCTGACAAGGGGGGGTGACATCAGGCAAGCATTCAACCTATCTGCAGAGAAGAAACCAAACTGGTTATGGCTCTGTCTTCTCAGTGCTAGAGAGATCAGAAACTAGAGGGGTGTCCTGGATACACTCCCCTCCCCTCTCCTCTCTCTTCTCCCTTCCCCCACTATCTGCTGGGATTCCTCTCTACTGTACTCTAACTCCACTGTTCTTTCCTGCATTCTCCAGGCCAGTATTTTCATCTACCTGATGCAAATACGTTACCTATTTGGACAGATAGATCACCATCCCTATTGGAGTTGGACAGATGTGAGTCTCAGTAAGACCCAGGAAAGCACAGCAGGACCCTAATGAGGCCCGCCAGTCCCTGTAATAGCCACTGTGGCCACCCCTTGCCTTCTCCATCTCCTTCCTGGTCACTCTGTCATGGGAGTCTGTGGCTTTTTTCTATGCAGTAGGTTCCTTTCTTTTCTACCACAGGTCTCTAAGCATATGGTTCCCCCTGCCTGAAGTGACAATCCCTACCCCCACCCCCAGCACTCCTTAGAATTTGCAATTATGATGTTTACATATTCACTCCTTTTTCTTTGTCTGTCCTGCCCCACCCCACCCTCAGAGTAGAATGTAAACTCCATGAAACTAGGGGCTTTGTTTCTTTATTTATGCACCCAACTGCACTGAAATATTTAACGAATAGAATATTTGTTGGGCAAGTATACAGGTCACAGCTCAGAATGAAACCTGTCTAATGTTAGCTCAGTTAAGGTTTAAGTACTCACTCCAAGGAACAGAGGGTAATAGAGAAACCTGTAATCCGGGTGTGGCAGAAACATCACTATGGGAGGTTCCCGAAAGGGTGATGTTTCTGCTCTACTTCACATGTGCACATGCATGTGCACAAGTGTGTATGTGCATCTGTGCACATGGGTGTAAGTGTGTGAAAGAGTGTGTGCACATGTGCATGAATCCGTTAGAGTGGCAAGCATGGGTGCCATGGCATGCACCATGCATCTGCTCCCTGCCACCAGTCCCTCCTCAGTTTCCCCTGGCAGACCCCTCTTCTGCACAGGCACTTTCTCCTGCTGGACTCAAGTAGATCAGCTGAGAGGTTGCTACTTCCTCCTGGTTGAGCCTTTAGGGAAAGCACAGGCCATCACTCAGACTCTTGTACATCAGAATTCCAAACTCTTCAGAACCCATAGTAATTCAGTATCCTGCTGTCTGCCTGCCAAGGGCAGATCAAGACAGCAGAGCGTGGAGTATCTGGTGGGACCTGGAGCAGCTCACCTCTGTGAGACCAGAGCCTCTCAGAGCCCAGCTTTGAATTCTCACAGCCCAGCTAAGAGGCGTGGAGAGGAAGGCTTGGCCCATCTCGGATTCTTAATCACACTGTTCTTTCTCATCATCCTTGGTTTTTGTGCCTCTAGCCCAGAGACCAAGAACTGCTGAATCTGAGGGGGTCACACTGTAACAAGGCAGTCTTAAGAGGGACCCTGCGTAAGAATAAAGTGATCGCTCAGTACTAGGAAACACTTAATGGAGGCCTTACCTTGTAGGCATGCCAACATTAGGGAAGCAGTTAACAGATGAGGGAGACTGAGGTAGAGAATGGCTGCTGCATTGTGCCCAGGTTCTCCGCTAGTAACCGGTCCTGTCCATAAAGAAGTGCATTTCAAGGCATCCACTGAAGTATACCCAAGGGAAGACAGTTGCTAGAGGGCAGGGCAGGGCCAAGGGATCCACTGAGGCTCACAAAGGCGCAGAGGACTGGTAGGGAACCACAAGCCTCAGCCCCAAAGAGGGAAGAGGGGAGATGTCATTTGAATCCAGCAAGAGAGAGCCTGGGGAGAGTAAGGGCTGCAAAGGAATGAAGGGCCATCTGGGACGGTGAGAATGCACTCCCATGCTCCTGTCTCCTATTTAGGGCTCAGGTTTCCTGCTGGAGACTCCCAGTGGCCTTCATTTCATTATCAACGAAACAGAGCAATTGTGCAGTGACCCTGTAGGAGTATGGAAGAGAATATGGCAGTTTCTCAAGAAATCAAATCATAGAATGCCTCACAATTCAGCTTTTCCACTTCCGGGTACACACCCAGGAGAACTGAAACAGAGAGTCTAAGAGCCATCTGTATGTGCTTTCCATGCAGCAGTATTCACAATAGCCCAGAAGTGGCGGCAACACAGGCAGATGTGGAATATGCTGGAATGTTATTCCACTTTTAAAAAGCAAAATCTAGGGCTGAAGAAAATAGCTCAGCCAGTAAAGTGTCACGCAAGTATGACGACCCAAGCTTAGAACTCCAGTACCCATGTAAAAGCCCAAGTCAGCAGAACACATCTGTATCCCCAGTGTCAGGGATATGGCAACATCCTGAAGTCTGGAGTTCCCTGGCCAGCCAGCCTAGCCAAATCAATGAGAGTCGGGTTCAGTGAGACATCCTTCCTTAAGAATAGGGTGCAAGTGACCAAGGAAGACGCTCAGCATTGACCTCTGGCCTACACACACACACACACACACACACACACACACACACACACCATACTAGCACACAACACATCTATATAAACATGTACACATAAAGGGAATTCTAATACACTACAACATGCATAAGCCTTGAAGATACAGCATTAAGGAAAATAAGTGTAAAAAGAAATCAGATGTATGAGGCACCTAGAACAGTGAGATTCCATAAAAACAGAAAATAGAAGCTGCTAAGAGCCATGGTGGGGTCAATGATGGGGAGCGGTATAAAGGACAGTCTCAGTTTTGCAAGATTAAGAATTCTGTTAATTAGTTCCACAATGACACTTAACACAAAACCATATACTTGTCAATGATTAATGAAAGGACCAAGCAGATGCCAGGTAGATAACAGGCTGCTCAGTCTTCTCTCAGAGATCAGGCCTCAATTTCAGTTTCCTGAGACTGAGCAAGCAGTCTCTGGGAGGGCCGTGAACAAAAGACATAGTCCTTGCAGTAGCTCCCTTTCTGCACCTACTCTGACTGCTCAAAGTTCAGCCAGGTGTTTACTGTCTGGGACCCCTCACCAACTTAGAGTTATGTGCATGAGTCAAGGACAGAGCCTAGACCACTGAGCCAGTCCCCACAGTCAGTATGTGCTAGGCCAGCCAGCCGCCATGGCAGCTCAAGGACAAAGCCCTGGGACTTGTGCCAGACTGCCCCCAAAATGACAATTGTAACCCCAACCAGTAAATTCAAGGGTTACATACCCTCACCCAATTAAAAGAGGACAGAGACCTTCAAAAATAAAAATAAACCAATCCGAATTGCACCCATGCAAAACCCTCAACCGCCCTGAAGGGCTTGTGGTTTTTGCCTTTAAATAGCTAGCCTCACAAAGAAAGAGCAACTCCTCCCTGCCTTACTCTATTGGGGGTAGGAATGAGTTCCCTGTCTAGACTTGTATCTATAGAATAAACCTGCTGTTGCATTCTGGACATCCATGGTCTTTGGTGGTCTCTTTGGGGTTGTGATCTCGGTATAACAATTAAGACAGCAATTTTTATGTTTTGTTTTTTTTTAAATAAGTAGTGGGGAGGAGAAAAGGGTAAGGGGGAGTCATCCAGCTGGGTGAGCACACCACACTCTCTTCGGCAGAGTGGCTCTGCTGAATCTGGGTGACTTTGGTGTTCTTCTGAAGATTTTCAACAGGCAGAGCGCCGCTGTAATCCAGAGTTAGACATTTTAAGTCTAGAGAAGAGGTCTCCAAATCAGGGTCCAGGGCATGTGATTCAAACTTGTTTCAGTACAGCGCCCCCTCCAGGAGTAGCACTGAACTGCTCAGAAGCCAGCTTTATCTATACAGTTGCAAGGCAATACAGACGATTCAAAAGGGGCGGCTGGGGTTTCACATGAGCACTGTGTAATGTTCCTAACTGAGCCCTGTAGAGGGACAACAAGGAAGGGGTAGTACATGGTTCAGCCTACACTTAAGGATGTCATAGTCTAACCAGATGCCAATAGTGTAGGGCAAATGGCAGACATGACTTCTATTTCTATTATCGAAATGTAAGGATGATGGTTACTATGAAGTAAACCATTTCCCCAAACTATAGGTTGGGGTTATCATTTCTGGATAAAGAGCAGGACTCTTTATGCTTTTACAAACTCTTCCACTGTGCTATTTTCTCATGGTTGCCATGGTGGGGAGATGGCAAGCATTTCCTGGCCAATACACATTTGGCACCCCGGTACAGAACCCCACTTATACCACCAAAGCTGCCCCTCTGGGCCAGTTCCCACCCTTGCTTTTAGAACTGCAGGTTCCTGACACCAGGTGGCATTTATGGAGGAGCCCCTACAGTATACAAAGCTGAGCAGAAAGAGAAACTCCATACTCTGAGACATTGGTCCCATAGGAGAGAAATTCCACAGTGGTTAGTAAATACAAGATATTACCCTAGTAACAAAGGAGGGAGGGCTGTGCACTTTCAGTAAAAGAGTGAGAAACAAATACCTCTTGTGGGGAAAGGCCCAAACCCATGGGAGACTCCAAGCGCCTGGTCCTGTGAGTGATGGAGAGATCATACTGTAAACAGACCTCCAGTTCCTCACACAAAGGGTGAAAAGGGGGTGCTGAGAGAAGCCAAGCTCCTCAGCCAAGGTCACCCCGCTTTGATCTAAGTTGAGGAATGGCCTTCCCCAAGGCCAGGGAAACCAGGCCCTTCACCGGATCCTCAAGGAGTGCTCGAGGGCTACCTCTTACTTCCCAGGGACTGTTTCCAGGACTGAGCCCCGATTGGTCATTTGTCCTTCTCTCTCCCTCACCCAGGAGAACCCCATGACCTCCCCACAGAAGGAAACCTACCTGCCTGCCTGCCTTGCCCCTTCCTGGGAGCTGTTTCATCCATAACCTGCAGGGATCCTGCAGAATTAATTCCACATTGTAGCTGCCTAACAGCTCCTAATTGCATGGCTGGAGGCTCCCACAGTAAGCTGAGGAAAGGGCCATAAATTTAAAAGGTTAATTTCCTCTCCACTCCCCATTCACACTCCTGCTCCATAAATTACCTTCCCAACCTGGCAAGGTGGCAGAGCCCAAGTACCAAGGTCAAGAGCCCCTGACTGGGTCCCTCATTAACATTCGGCAGTCTCTGCCCAGGACACTCCCTAAGGCTTGTAGAAATGCCAGGTGGTCAGAAGGTGACAGGACACCTTACTTGGGAAAGAGGTGGCAGGATGCAGGACAGAGCCTAATGTCATCCACAGACAGGGACACTCACTCAACAACCAGAACGGGCTGGCACCAAGCACACCCTGCAAGAGCAGCCATCTCAGTATGATCCCTAGACATACTGGCTAACAGTTAGGAGGGGCCATCCATCCTCTTCAGGGGTGATATGGGGGCAAAGGGGATGCCAGGCAACTGACGTCCTTCAATCACCTTGTTGATTTCCAGGACCATAAAAAAACTGTGCCACTAGTTTAAGCATGGCTTGAAATTCACTATTCTAGCTGTGCCATTTCTGTATATATGGGCAGGTGCCAGGCAACATAGTAAGGGCCAGGGGCTCAGGCTAGGGTCCCAGTTTCAACCCCACTGTGCCAGGCTCCCTCACTCCACTCCCCTCTTCTCTACACAGCCTAGCAGGGAAAGACTCAAGGGCAATGAAGGGCTCTCACGGAGCTGGCCTATGCAGGCTTGGTAAATACCCCCATCTATTGCTACTGTTTAGACTGAGAACAGGTAAATGTCAGGCCCCTGAGGAAGGTACTAGAAACAGAAATGAGGCTGACCTGAGCCTGGATCGGGAAAGAACACAGAACATGACTCTCTCCAATTCACGCAGGAATGGCTGTGACTAAGTAGGGCCCAAGGAGAGAAAGCCAGGAAAAGAGTGGCAGGCAGGGAGCTGGGAGAAGAGAAGGCAGAGTGGTCACACGTGGGAGAAGTAAGGTGAGGCCGGGTGGTGGTGGTGGTGGCGGCGGCGGCGGTGGCACACGCCTTTCAGTTTGAGGCCAGCCTGGTCTACAGAGTGAGATCCAGGACAGGCACCAAAACTACACAGAGAAACCCTGTCTCAAAAAAAAAAACAAAAACAACAACAACAAAAAGAAGTAAAGTGGAGGGCAGGATGGAAAGGTACGGCAAGAGTTCCTAGTACACAGTGGAGAAGGAGACAGTGGCTGGAAACACTGGTCCAGGGCTACAGTGCCTAGGTTCAAGGCATGCCTCTGCAATTCTAGTTGCGTGGCTCAGGGCAAACGACTTTGGCTCACTGTGCTACCTGCTAAGGCCTAGCTGGGCCCACATAAGAACTCAGTAGTCAAGGCAAGCTGCTACAGCCGGAGGAAGCCACTCGTGACCTAGGGTGGGTTTGGGGGTGGGGTGGGGCTGTAGAGCAGCAGGGAGACTTTGAGCAAGCTGCAGAGAATGGAGGTAGCGGGGCGACGAGGAGTGAGGATAAGCTCTGGACCAGAACCCATGGGGAAACAAGAAACAGCAACTTCCAACCCATTTTGCTTCCTTTGCTCACCTATACGTAGGCCATGATGGCTTTATGAAGAGGTTCAGGGCATATCTTCTCATCACAGCCATGCCTGGCTGCAGGCACAGAGTAAGTGGGAGATGGAGGTTTTCTCTTCTGCAGAGCATGGGAACACCTACCCTGAAAAACTGCAAGGTGGAGAGTCTTGCTGAAGAGCCACGGTTTCTTCCCCACGTCCCAGGCAGATTCTAGGAACAGAGCAGGCCACAGGCCAAGGGGAGCCTAGCAGGTAGAGACGCATAGTCCAAGCTTGGGAAGCCTACCCCATCCAACTTCCCGGGACCAGGCTGGAATCCACTGTGACTTAAGTGTGCTTTCTCTTCACTTTGATCTCCCACTGCCCCTCTGTGATTCCTAATTACTGATAGGCACATAAACGCTAAACAGAAAGAAGCAGCTCCCCGCTGTTTCTAGGATCTCTAAATTATCAGTCACCTTGGTTTATAGATAACTTAAAGGCTTCAAATGGAAGTTCTGAAAACCCTTAAAATTAGCTTGCATAAAAATGACAAAGAACTCACACACATCACACACACACACACACACACACACACACACACACACATACACACTGACCGCCATTGTCATCGTCATCATCATCATCATCATCACCACCACCACCACCTAGAGTAGCTTGGCACAGGGGAAGAACTACGACACTGTTGAAAGGAACCATTTTGTAACTATGACACACATCCCAAGACACCAACAGGCTGTGTGCTGAGTTTTCCAACAGCATCGCACACGGCTCCTAGACTCACTCCCTCCCTCAGCTGTTAGAGTCCCCTCCCTCAAGTGCCGTTTCAGCCTAGTCCTTGCTGGTTAAACAGGAAGGGTGCTTTTGAACGGTAGAGGGAAGGGACCTAACATTCTCTGCGTCTAGCCTTGCATAAGGATCTTGGCGATACTAAATTTCAATTTCACAAGGAGCTCCCAGAGAGTGCCCCTATTTTAATGAGCAGACTGAGCCTTGGTGAGCTCTGAGCAGCTGGCACAGGGGGAGTGGCAGAGGTGTTGTGACTTCAACTCCAGAGGCAATTTCTAGTATTTGTTTCTTCAGAGACTCATCTAGTCCCATGGGCATGTGTGCACATGCGTTCACACATGTACAGGTATATGTGCACGTGAGGGTGTGTACGCCCTTGCAGGCTGGAGGATAACCTCTCGGGTCATTTCTCGGGAGCTCTTCACCTTGTGTTTTTGAGATGAAGTCTCTCACTTTTACCTGGGACTCATGGTTTTGGCTAGACTAACTGGGCAGCAAGCCCCAGGAATCCCCATGTCCCTGCCCCCTCAGCACTGGGACGAGGCGTGCTCATCACCACACCTGGCTTTTTCCCGTGGGTTCTGGGCATCACAGGTCCTCATGATTACACAGTAGCCACGTTACTGACCAAGCCATATCCCCAAGTTCCCTGTCACCTAGAATAAAACTATCAAAGAGGGAAAAGAGAAATGATGGCAGTGACGTCACTGAGGGCTGACTGTGCACCGGGCGATGTTCTGAACACCCTCTGCTCTGAAGAGACTCCCACCAGCAAGGTTCTGCCCATTTTACAGATGGGAAGATCAATAATACGTGCGTGGCCCCAGACTGCACACTCAGAAGTTGGGGAGCTGTTTCCCGTGTCTCACCGGAAACATACGCAACAGGTTGTGTCTGGAATATTCCCTCCCATTCTTTCCTATCCACCCATTGCCATGCTGCACCCTCTTCTGTAAAACAGACTTATGGAACCCCGCCCCCCCTTCCTGTGTGCTCTGTGGGCAGGCATAGTCACAGCCTCCCACAGGGCCTGCCACCAGGCACGCACTGCTCGGCTACCTGCTCACTAGGTAAAGCAGGAAGGTGACAGCTGGGTACAGAGCCCTTATTAACGGCATCTCTAATGAGCCCTCAGGAGCATAAGCAGAAACCCATTTTTCACGCTAGTGGGTGGCTTCCTTTTCCATCCTCGGCTCGGAAGACAGCGGTTATTTAGCTACAGAATGCACACAGCTTTCTCCCACTTCTCACGCAAGCGAAACCCACAAAACAGGGAACCGAAGTATCCTGGCCCTTGGTCTTCGGCAGGACAGGCCTGTACTCAGTGCAGAAGTGAAAGGCTCCGTGTTCCATAGTCATAGCCACCACATTTGTGGAACCCACATTGGGACATTTGGTAGCTGTGAGGGGAGAGGGACAGAGCATTAGAACTCAGGAACTTGCAGCCACAATACCCAGAGAGTCTGTCTGCACAGAGGACTGTGGGGCTCAAAGGCAAGTCCCTCTTAGGACACTTCTTAGGACAACCTCATCCTTTTCCTTGGAGGAGCACCCTAGCTCTCGGCTGCACCTGAAGGGCCTCATTATCTCTAGGAACCCGTGGTCCCTGGAGTCAGTACACTCTTTTCTAATTGTACAAAAGGACCTGGTGCCGGGAATAGAGCTCTAGAATTAAGCACTGGGTCCTTGCTCTGCTGTTCAAGTTCTCGGAGCTCACATACTGCAGACTGGAGCTGCACCAAAGAACCTTTGGAAGGGACAAGTGTGTTCCATAACCTCCATTCTCCACATGGGAGCTGACAGCTACATGTGGAGTCTCGAATGTTCTAATACAGGTGAGGAGCTGAATGGTCAATGTCATGTGGCTTTAATGAATTTATAATGATATATGTGGCTAATGAGTGTCCCATTAGTACATCCCTAGATGGTACTTAGGGGAAAAAAAAATCACCTGTCTTTTAAATCTAGAAACCCTATGGATCTGTAGGTGGGGCTTGTCATGACATTTAGACCACTGCTTAATAAGAATGAGTTAAGCACTTCTTGTGTGCGAGAAACGCATCTTCAAGTCAGATCTTTAGTAAGGGAAATACCACACATCAGCTATACAGAAACAGTCTCAGAGTTGGGAAGTGGCAAGGAACCAGGAGCAAACCCAGGCAGCCTGGCCCAGTGTCCAGCCCTCCATCATAATCCACATGGGGCCTTGCTGCGGTTAGCTTAAGAACTGGGGCTTACAGTGCTCTTGCCGTGAACAGCTGTGGAGATTCCAATGATCCAGCTTTATATCTCCTCTCCTGTTCCCAAGGCTAATAATGCCATCCCCTGAAACAGTTTGGAGGTCTTGAAAGATGCCGTTGTGCCTGCTTACACGGAAATGCCTTCCATGAAGAGGCCAAAGAGAAGCATAACATCCCCTGAAACAGCGGCCACCACAGGTTCTTAACTGCTCAGCAACAGCTCTGCCCAGCGCACAAGCCTGAGAAGCTGAGAAGTCACCAGGAAGTGCTCTACTGTGCATGTTCCCCACACCAGGCACTCTGAAAATGCCCCTTTCCAGTCCCCAGACGTCACTACCTTTCATTAAGATCCACAAACATTTCATTACGCTTTTTTCTCTTTAAAAATGTATACATTTTTTAAGAAGCTAAAACTCAGAGGGGAAAATGCATTATTTTTCCACTAAAAAATGCTGAGGTTATTTTGATCCGGCACTGCGTATCTTCAATGACAAAGCTGGCTGAACTCAACTGTCCCTGTCCTAGCAGCTAACAGAGACTAGATTTTAAAGGGAAGGGAACTTCACACCCCTTCCCTGCCCTAAGACCTCTGATTTCCTCTCTCCAGCCTTCTCTCTCCACGCCTCTGCTCCTCTCTTTGGCACCGGCTTCCCTCGGTGGAGCGGAGTTAACACTACATCAGCAAATACACTCGGCATTGCTTCTCTCTCTTCCAACATAAGAAGCACTTCTCCCATCAACTCTAGAGAAACTGGGCCTTTATTATTCCTCCTTTAACCTAAGAACCCCAAGAAAAGTCACTGGATGTCAAACCGCCCGAGAGGGCTTCCTCTGAAGAGTGTTTCCACCCAAAGTTCAATGTGCTTTGCTCTCTGGGGAGCTGAAGTTATAACCAGGGCCTCAGAAGGGCAATGATCCACAGAACGATAAAGAACACTGGCAAAGGAGATAGACTAGGGAGGGAATAAAAGCCTGAGCTCCTAGCAAGTAGTAAGGAAACTGACCAATGAATTCAATGTCATCCCTCCGGCTGCTTCCAAAATGGTCTCCAGTGTCTATATGACACTCTCTGTCCTGTGTACGTGTTATGTGACAGTTTGGAATGGAACACAGGTCCAGCTGTTGGACCATTTGGGGTTTTGAATTTCTAGATTGGGTTTGTTCAAGCAGTAAAAGCCCATGCACATGTTCCAGATTGTGAAAGGCTCAAATCTGAACTGCTTCTGGTCCCATGAATATGACAACAGAGACACGCAAACTGTGTGTGTCATGCCAGGTAGGGTAGCTCCTACCCGAAACAGTCAGGACTAGAGATCCACAACAAAATGAAGTTGAGTGTACAGGTAGAAGACAGAAGGGTGGGCCAAGGAACAGCCTTGAGACTACAGAAGACCACAGGACAACGAGTGAAGTTCTTTAAATCTGGCCAGAAGAGAGCAGCAGAAAGAACTGTCCAGAAAAATGAATTTTAAGACAAGTCCACAAGCTAGGCATGGAGGCACACAGGTGCAACTCCATTACTCAGGATGCTAAAGCAGGAGGATGGTCCCAAGTCCAAGGCCAAACTGGCCTATACAACCAGATCTAGAACCATCATGTCTTCAATGGCCGAAAAGGCCTTTCCTTTCCCAGGTCTTCTATAGACACAGGTTCATGTCCAGGTTCGTTCTGCTGCTGAAGGTCTTCAGTATGTCCCAGGGCTCAGTCACCATAAATGACAAGTGTTGTGCTCGATTGAGAGGTCTGGTGCCTGGCACTGCTTTAACTAGTGAACCTCTGCATCTTCCCTGATCTTACTCACGTGTCCACCTGTGATCTGGAGTGTCTTCCTCTCCCTACCCGTCTCAGATGTGATCTAGAAGGTTTCAAGTCATGCCAGACTTGCACAGAACAAATCCACCTGGCAGAGCTTGGGCATGGAAAACCCAGCTCAAGCTTCATAATCATAATGAATGTATACTGATTAAATGCTGCTGGGTCAAAAACGTAAACAAAGACATCTGGTGAATAAGAGTTTCTTGCTGTAGGAAAGAGGGGTGGGTGTTTAAGACAACACTCCCCCCCCCCCCCCCCCGCCCCCGCCCCCGCCTCTCTCTGCAAAGCTTCATCTGATACAGTTTATAATTTCCCAGTGAGCTAAATCCTGAGAATACTAGGCTCCTCCTGGGCCAGAAATGTCTGAGTACTTCATTTGTTACTGATGAAATGACAAAGTGCCCAGTCCTGCTGTGTGGGAAGAAAGAGATGCACCAACAGTGAGATAGTTGTGTGAAGTCACTGTGTGCGTGCGTGCGTGTGTGTGTGTGTGTGTGTGTGTGTGTGTGTGCACTTGCATGTGCTTGTGAGCATTACCAATGATGGAGGCCAGATCAGTGCCAAGTGTTTTTCTCAAACGCTCTTCGTGTTATTTTTTTTGACACAGTCTCTCATTTAAAACTGGAGTCATTCAGCTAGACTGGCAGACCAACCCTGCCCCCATGATCTGCCTTCCCCACTTCTCAGTCCTGGGTTTACAGACACGTGCTACCACACCTGGCTCCTGCATAGGTGTTCAAGATCTGTACTTCGGTTTTCAAGCTTGCATGACGGGCATCTATCTCACCGAGCCATTTCTCTATTCCAGGTTAAGTCACTTTTCACACTCAGTGTGACTCTTTCAGGGCTGGATTACCTTGGTGGTAACATAAGCACTTGTAGGGGTTGGAAAAGAGACAGCATATGACAGGAAGATTGGGAACCCAGACAATGGACAATCGTCATCTCAGCCTGGCCACTCACCAGCTCTCAGACCCTGGACAAGTTACCCCACTACAGCTTCAGTGTTTTCCATCTATGAGTAATATTTATCTCCCTGGACCCCCTGAGGAGGGAATAGCCTATGCCACAGCTCGGACCTTCCTGAATGACAAGCCAGTCCCTTCAGTGTCATTACAGGTCATTATCCAAATTCACAAGCGTTCTGTACACTTGCCTAAAGAAGCAGACAGCTGTGAAAGTTTCTTTGTGAAAATAATGAATTCTAAAATTAAACACTGGCTTGCAACCAGTAAGAAGGCCGTACTAAAAACTAAAATCAAATGTGTCAATGTGGGCTACAGTATGTTCTTTCCTCTGCCTAATGGCCTAATGAAACATGCCTTTGGCACCAGGATCACAGGTATTAATGTGTACCTGGACTGATGCGGTGGAGCTACCGAGATGTAGGCAGGCCGCCTTGCCCCGTGACGACAATATACACAGACTAAGGCCAGGGTAGGCAAAAGGACTGAGAGCTAATAATAAATGCTTCTGGGTTGCAAAAGGTTCTGAGTGTCCACACACAATTCTGGAATCTATTAGATCCTCACTGGGATAATGAGACCTCTGACTGGGAATTCAAATTCCCTTTGTAAACTCCATTAGCAACCCACAAAGCAGGTGGGCAAATGTGAACCTTTCTTAGGGAAGAATGTCTTAGCTAGAAAGGGAAGTTGAGAGAAAGATAGATTGCATCTCTCCATGGAGACAAATCAGAACACACTCCCCCCTCTCCCCCCCACCCCCGCTTATACACACAATACACACACACACACACACACACACACACACACACACACACACACCTGAAACAGGCTACCATGCTACAAAAACATCTCTATCTGTAGAGGAATTTTCTCCAATGCAGCACTATCCCCCTAAAGTTTTGCCAAAAAGTTGTCCCATTCATTTGTTTCCCAGATGACTGCTTGGGTCCCTCATGACTCTGTTTTTGCTTTGCAAGGCCCCAAGGGACTATTTCTTAGTAAGAACACATGGAAACTTTTGACTCTGAGAGTTCTAATTCTATTAATAATTCCAATGCATTTTTTAAGATGTTTTTTCCCTTAAAACAGCATCAACAGAGTTTTGATCTTATCTGTGTATTAGTTCAAGCCAGCACAGAAAAATGCTGAATATTACCCAAAATATCCACAGCTAGGCTAAAAGAAGGGATGGAAAAATTCAGCTCCAGAAGAATTTCTTGCAGGAAGTGATGAGGGGGCACAGGAAGAGAACAGACAGGTGTCATTGAGGCCACTGGGAACACATTCTGACTCCCCACACATGTTGCCTAAGCAATGCTCAAGGGCTTCCTGTTATCAGGACACTGACTCTCCAGGGAGCAACTCAAATTGAGACCCAAATACTGAATAACACTCAGTCCATCTCAATACAACCATCTTGGATTTATCCATATTGTCTGCCATTGAGGCCAACCCAACACTAGCACTTTATGGGGCTTTACCCATTTGGAGGTCATGAGCCGTGTTAAGATGCAGATGGAGGTTTTCCCTATAAGAGCATGTATAAGTCTCAGTCTCCACATAAATTTGGAAGGGCAAGGAGCATCATCGACACTAAACACATCAAAGAAGCTTCAGCCTGAAAAAGCCCAGTTAAGTAACCTTCAATGAGTTCTGGCATTTGTAAGCCGAATTCCTAGATGCCAATTTTAAAGACCATACTTAAGATTTTATGAGTGTCCATTAACCAACTAAGACTTTGATATCTGCAGACTCCCATCTGTGTGTGGACTAAAATAAATGTGCCTGTGAAAGTGCATACACACACATACACACACACACACACACACACACACACACACACACACAACTTGGCAGGAGTGAGTTGGTATAGCTGAGTTGGATGGAACATATTTATTTAGCTTATTCATTCCTGACAATATGAAGTCATTAGAGGGAGCTAAGGAAGCTTTGGTAATTGCCAGCATGGAAAAAGACCAGGGTTGGTTATGTTTCTCCATTCAATAAACAGGGCCATTGACTAAGCTGTATGTACTCACTGCTCTCTGCCCACATAAGTAATTTGCTATTAAATACATACTGCTCCTATAAAAAGTCTGACAATGGGTTATTTTTACATGCTTGAGTTCGGAGGGCTAGAGACAAGGGGGGGGGGGGCATTCTCTTGACCTCTGGGTCCCTGACCTGCAGCTTAAATGACTATGAAATAATGAAACAAGGTAAGTTTTATATCTTTATATTTTCATTATATAAATAATGAAATAAGAACCAAGCCAGGACCTAGCACTTAGTCTTTTATGTACTGGGTCAGGAGCTCTTCAGAGTATCAGGATGCATATCTTGGCATTGTGAAAGAGCCAGCACTTCCTTTAGAGGTCAAACACCTCACAGGAGTTTAGTACTAGTTATGGTTTGAATATGAAGTTTTGTGGCTAGGATCATGCATTGAATGTGGGTGAAGTTTGGCAAGGGGAGGTCCTGAGCCTTAGATGGCAAGGCTGAGCTGGGACAAGCAGAGCACTGGACTGTGAAGTTGAAGGCTAGCCCTGTTCGCTAGCTCCTGTTTCACTCTCTGAGCCCTGCCCTCGATGGAGTGAACAGCCTCCTCTTTCTGTGCCATGGCCTGCCTCATCATGGCCCAGGAACTAGAGCCAAAGAATATGGACTGAACTCTCTGAGCCAAGAGACATCTGTCATCCTTCAAGTTGGTTTTCTCTAACATATGGTCACAGTATTAATAAAACCAACCATTATATTCATCTTTCAAGGTGCCTGGTTGAATCTCAAGAGGAAAGTAATCCAACTCAAGTCCTACATGACATAACAGTGTTCAAGCCTAATGACATGGGATCTTGCCTCTACTGCAAGTGTTGGGAAAGATGATTTACATAACCAAGCAACTCGGATTTTGAGGGCTCGATTCAAACTTCAGGAATAGCCAGATACAGAATACTTTCCCGCCCTCTGATTCTGGTCTACCCTCTGGTTCTGCCCTTATTTCCTCGTCTATCACAGCCAAGATGGATATTGGAGTCCTGGTGCACTCTGGGTTCTTACAGTTAGCTGTCCTAGAAAGAATGTGACCAGTGTGTTTCTGAGTCCAGAGTAGTTTCTGATTGGCCTATGCCTTGGGCCAATCACTGTAGACCAGAGCCTTTCTCTGTGTCATAATTGGCTGTGCCTAGACCACATGATGGTTCATGCAGCTCACAGTAACCACCTGGGATAGGAGAGGCTATTTCCCATATGAGAACAAGACAATGGACAGATAGACTCCAGAAAGTATCTATAATATTCTTCCAATACCTCTCTAGCAAGCAAGGGTAGTTAATCCAAGTCACAGTGCCAACAGCGGTAAAACAGTACTGTTTTTGATAAACCAAACTCTTCACTCCATCAGTTCTTGCAGAATGCATCGGAGGGGTGAAAACAACACAAAGAAAGTCAAGATGGTTCTTAGAAAAGCAAATCATCTAGAAATAAACTAGACACAAAATACAGCTGTTATGGAGAGATATCTTAAAATCTTTTCTTTGAGAACAATACTTGCGCTACAGTTGAAAGGAAAGATAATAGGTCTGTATTCCTCAGCCAGGTGCAGTAAGAGGGTGGCGGTGAAAGTCAGCCTTTGATATTCTGGCAGAAGGAAACGTCTTTGTAAGAATCTGTACCTCCTCAGGTCCTCCTGGACCTCTCCAGTCTTCTAGCCTGTCTAACAGCCACTTCACTGCTGTTTGAATGTCTCTTTGCAAAGATGTAGTCATCCACACAATAGACACGAATGTTCCGACCAATCCAAATTGGATTCCTTCTTCATTTCAATGCTTCCTTTAGGGAACTGTGGTCCTTTTCTTCACCTGACCCCCGTTTGTTTTGAAAAATGGTTTTGTTCCTTTTCCATACTTTGTGTCAATATTGGCTCATCTTTCTTATTTTTATAAGGCATTAGGCATGGTGGAGGCCTGATCAGCACCAGAACAGCCATGATCATTCTCCCTCATCCCTGCCAGTAAGTCCTGATACAAGCTACCTGTGATGGCTCACTGATGCAGTTTAAATATGAAATATCTCCCAAAGGCAAGTTTGGAGAAGTGAGGAACCTTAAGGAAGAGGGCCTTAGCTTGTGGAAGTAGGTTGCTGGGGAGGCAGACCTTGAGGTTTCAAAGCCCAACTGGCTTCCTGTTCTGTCTTGACTTCCTGTTTCACCAAGAAGTGAGGAGTTCAAGTTGCATACTCCCACCACCCAGCACCATGCCTTCCCCATCACAATGAACTTTGTCCTCTCAAACCACAAGGTAAAGCCAATCATTCTTGTCTTACATTGTTTTGCCAATTAGTTAATCAAAGGCTGAGGGATTTCAAAGAGCTGGCAATGTAGTCTGTTTGGAAATCAAATATCTTTAGTCTCTCTTAAAAATCAGCACCCCTGAGGGTTGGGGGGACCTGGAGAGATAGTTCAGCAGTTAAAAGCACTGGCTGCTCTTGCAGAGGACCAGGGTTCAGTTTCCAGCACCTATACAGTGGATCGCAGTCACCTGAAACTAGTCCCAGGGGATATGATGCTCAATTCTGACCTCTACAGGGACCAGGCACACAGGTGGTGAACAGACATACATGCAGGCAAAATACAGAACAGGTGGGATGTTCTGTATGGCAAATGTGTTGCTAATAAAACACTGATTGGCCAGTGGCTAGGCAGGAAGTATAGGCGGGACTAACAGAGAGAATTAAAAGAACAGGAAGGAGAGGGAGTCTCTGCCAGCCTCCGCCAGGACAAGCAGCTTGTAAAGATGCCGGTAAGCCACGAGCCATGTGGCAAGGTCTAGATTTATGGAAATGGATTAATTTAAGATATAAGGACAGTTAGCAAGAAGCCTGCCACAGCCATACAGTTTGTAAGCAATATAAGTCTCTGTGTTTACTTGGTTGGGTCTGAGCGGCTGTGGGACTGGCAGGTGAAAGAGATTTATCCTGACGGTGGGCCAGGCAGGAAAACTCTAGCCCCCCCCCCCCCCACACACACACACAGCATGACGAAAACAAACAAAAACCAAAACAACAACAATAACAACAAAACAATAGATCTGGAAAAACTGGCTTCATATGCTTCACTGAGCTGAGGTCCAGGTAAGGACCACAGGATGGCCAAAGCTACAGAGTTGGCAACCCTGGAGCATCAGCTGCAGCCTGCCCCAAACCTGTTTGCATCATGCACTTATGCAACATTCCTTTATCTTTTGGAAAGAGCTACAGCAAGCCAAAAGAGCAGGTTTTCAAATCACACTGATGATACATGAGGCAACCTGAGCTTGAACAGTTTCTGGCTAATGTGGATGAGGCTAAATTTTTATAGAGATTGATCACCTAAATGTCCAAAGAGCAAATGACAACATCTCTAGAATGACAAAATATCATGCAATCATGTAAATACATACATCATTTATGCCATAAAAAAATTTATATGGGTTGACCAGCCTTATTCCCCAAACCCCAAATCCATTGTGCTTCAAAATTATGCTTGCATTCAAGCCTTGGGTTTCAGAACATGCTAGAATTTAGGCTTTTGGATTAGGACTGCTTAGTCATAAAGTCTAAGCAAGTATACCAAAATTTGCAAAATCAAAATCTGTAGTAGTCCTTAGAAAAATGGCTGTTGAACCTGAAGCTGACAAATGACAAAAACATAGGTTTATTTATAGCATGGTCATAGCTAAGCAAAAAATGTTTACATAGAAATGACTGAAATGAAATATACCTAAATAAACACTGACTGTACTTTTCTACAGGTGCCTAAATTATAAATTGCTTGTGTCAATGTCCCCCAATTTGTTAAAACAAGAATTCATTTTTTTTTTTTTTAGAAATTGAACTAATATTCTCCCAAATTAAGAGGCAACATGTCAGAATTCAGAATGCCATGCTCTGGGGTACTTATAAATTAACATAGACTTGCTCCACTGTATCCTGTAGCCGCACGCACTAGTATTTTATAGACTGAGATGAGTCACAGAAGAAGGTCTGTGGGAGAGGAAGATCTATGGTGGTTTAATTCAGGACTGAAAAGTTCCCAGATGGATCATACCCACTGCTAAAAATCAGAACCCAGGAACGCTAGTCCCAACTCCTGTCCTCAATCCAGATAAGCCCATCACTTATCTATGCCTCTGTTTCTAGATGTAGAAATGGAGACACTTATAAAGACGACCAAGGAAGTGCTTATTGATTCTGCCCTCCCCTTCAGATACACAATTCTTGTTGCTTAGGAACAGTGTGCCTACCAGATCCCATGGTAACTTGGTAAGGTGATGGGTTCACAGCTACAGGAAACCAAGTCAATCCACAGGAGTGATGTGCACAGAACAACCAGAATTCAAATCTGGAAATGACTGCAAGAAGCCTCCCTTGGAATGCCCAAGGTAACCCAGGTGGTGAGCACAGCTAGGATACCATGAGCCACTGAATGTGAAATAGATGCGCTTAGAAAGGAGTGAGAAACAGCCTCCAGCCCAGGCAATATGGAAGCTCCAGATAAGGACTATGGGTGAGTTGCTTAGCATCCTGCCCAGACACACTGAAATGGCATATCACCGGCAGCTGGGATGACAGACTGGAACATGGCCAAAACAAGCTGACCACTTCCAGTGTCATTTAGTTCACAAAAAGAAATTAATGAGAGAAACTTCAATATCAATGGAGTTGCAAGAATATAATGAGCTACGCTTGCTCCCAGGAGGAACGGCTTTTCAATTATTTCTCTTAGAAGAATTGCAGTCACGGTGTATTTGATCCATACCCGACCCACACTCTTTGGAGAATTAAAACACATTTTACCCAATGTCAAGTTAAAATAAAAACTCATCAGAAGCAAAATAACTCTTTGCTCCCAGGGCTCCGAAAAGAAAGTGGTTCTCTTTGGTGGCTGGCTGGTACGCTTGTGACCTTTGTACTAAACTAACACTTGGCAGATGAAATCTGAGAATAATTCTCTTTGCATCATTAGCCGAAACACGAGGGCTGCTCTGGGTTTCAATATAAGTGATAACGAAGAAAACATGACACATTGGCTCTAATAAATGTGCCACTAAGCTCAGAGCAATTGTCCTGTGTAATCAAGCACACTGCTAGGGTCTCTCCTCCCACCATGGGTCCTCCGTGAGAAGCCCTCAGAAGACCACTCGCCTTTGACTGGATCCTACTCCTTCCAGAACAGCCATTCTCAAGAGAATCGGTAGCCACACCTCTGTCTGTGTCTTCCTCTTTGGAGGTTTGCATTGTGCATGAATCTGCCAAACACACTTGCACAGTTCAAAATGATCTGGCTTCACCTTGATCCCGATCTGCACCATCAAAACTATATCACACACATGGGAAAATCATGCAGACAGCCCACTGCCCCAACTAATGAGTGCACAGTAAACCGGAGGAATTTCAGCGGGCTCTATGTGTTCTCTGTTGTTACTATCGCTTATGGGCTGTTTCGGGGGCGGGGGGGGGGGGATGCTGTTGTTGTTTTATGGTACTCAGGGTCAAGCTCCCAGCCTTGTGCATGCTAGGTAAGTATTCCACCACTGAGCCACCTCTCCCTCTCCCTCTCTCTCTCTCTCTCTCTCTCTCTCTCTGTGTGTGTGTGTGTGTGTGTGTGTGTGTGTGTGTGTGTTCCTGTATGTGGGTACATGTACGTGTGGTTGTGGTACAAGCCAGAGGACAACCTTGAGTGTCCCTCCTCAGATATTAGCAACCCTTATTTTTGAAATTTCCCTCACTGGTCTGGAACTTGGCAAGTAAGCTAGGCTGGCTGGTCGGAGAACCTCTGGGATCCACCTGTCTCTACTTCCCCAGCACTGGAATTGCAAGCCCATGTTGCCAAGCCAGGGTGCATTTTAAATAGGAGGTCTGCAGATCAGACTCAGCTCCTCATTCTTACAAAGCAAGCACTTTGCTGACTGAGCTGTCACGATGTCACTATGAAGGAAATCTGAAGGAAAGGTGCAGGGGACCTCTCTCTGTTTTCCAACAATCTGTGATTATATCATTATTACAAACTTAAAAGTTATTTGAAAAAATTTATATCCTTAAACAATTAGTTGAATAGGGCCTTTGAAGAGGTCATTGGGGTTAAATGTTGCCCTGTGAAAGGGTCCTAACCTAAACTACTCACCTTGTTGGAAAGGGAAATTAAGGTTACAGAAGCGATTCCAAGGGTCATGTGGGCCTAGAGGCAGAGCCATGTGAAGAGTCAATAGTAGGGTGGCCTTCTGAGAGCTACAGGGAGAGGCTTCAGGAAATACCAACCTCACCAATATCTTGACCTTGGACTCCTAATCTCTCGAGAATTGTGAGGAAACATTTTCTGCTGCTTAAACCCCCCAGTGAAGGGTGTTTCGCTCAGCAAACTGATGCACTGCCCACGTGCCCCAAGACCTCCATTCATTTGGTTTTGTCTTATGACTGGCCCAGCCCTCCAGTCCTTGATACCTCTTCTTAGGAGCAGAAGGGAGGATGGGACCCATTAAGCAAGGAAGACTCAGGCTTCCGCAGCCCTTCCCTGCCCATGAAAGGCTGGTGCTCAGGGGAATCATCCAAAACAGAAAGGAGGGCAGAAATGAGTCTGTTGGGCCCAGAGTGTTCAAGGAGAAAGAGGGTTAGAGGAAGTTATAGAGAGGAGAAGCTCCACCACAGCGCGAGGGAAGCTTCCTGCTGGCACTAACTGATGGCTGCAGCAAACTGAGGAGGAAAGGAATGGGCATGTTGTACTGTCCACAATGCTGGGAGCCAAAGGGAGACTCCACCAGCCACCTTGTCTGAGGGGCTGAGCTCCGATCTCAACGCATCTTTATATATGATAGAACAAAGGTACCTCTCTTTCCAGAACCTCAGCCTGAATACCAGTTATGCCCACCTCCTGTCTCCATCCTATCCTCAAGGCCCTCTTCTAGTTTTGACCCCCATGATTCTCACCAGCAGCACCTCCCTCCTTGGAGTTCAAATACCATCATAATTCTTCCACCTTCACAGCTCTCGACATTTCCTAAAGGCTTCAAGCACTCTGGTGAAATTCCTTGACTTCTTCTTGGCCCTGGACCACACCCCCAACCAACCAACCAACCACTGCCCTCTGCATGGACCTCAGCTCTACCTGGAACATGCAGCACTCTCTCACCCAGAGCCCAGCCAATAACCAGATCAAATGACTTTCGGTAAGCTATTTAACCTCTAGGAATCACAGTTTACCCATCTGCTTCACTTATAACCGCAAAAATTCTGCAAACTCCTTTCTAGCAGTAGACAATATTACTAGCATGGTGTGTGCTCACAAGAGAATATTTTGCCTGCAGCCAGAGCCACAGAACAATATTTAGTAACATGACAAAAAGCTCATGAAATATTAAGAGAAATGAAATTATAAAGTCTTGTTTATTATAAGCACACTTTTGCTGAAAAGCATATCAATGCAGAAAAAGAGACTAGACTTGTATATACTATAAAGCCAGGAGTAACTATTCTCTCATTACTCTGCTTTCTATATTTCCAAAATTGCCAACGCTAAATGTGTAGCACCTTTTCTAGTTATTTAAAAAAAATCGTTCTCATTCTCATTTTATCTTTCTCCTCCTAAAAAAAAAATAAAGCAATAACAAACTAAAGTAGCAACCTTGTCAAAGGCCGCAGTAAAGTAAGTCCATTACATCATCTCACTTACGCTATCATAAAAAGCAAATACCACTTGATGTATTATGAACTTGGAGAGACAAAAGGACAGCTAAGAAAACTAGGCTAATGGACGGTCACAACATGGAGCTAAGATATGACTGGACTCCTAAAGGGTGGATTCTTGGACCTCAGAGGGGCCCAAACAGTTTCCACCACCACGCTGGCATTTAGTCCCTATGGGAACAAAGAGTGCCACGCGCCACCCACAGGTCATTATCCGGCCATCCTGTGAGGCTGAGCCCCACATGCTGCTGTATTGAAATGTATTGAAAAGGCTGCCAGAAGAGCTGAGTCCCCATTCATTCAGTTTTGTCCCCTGGTAATGAGTACCCTCAAATTCCCTCCTTACTCTAGAAAAGGCTGGCTTCAAAACAGGGCTGGTCTTGTGAATGGCCCATGCAGGAATCCCGGAGCTTGGTAATAGTTCAGCCATGAGAGTCGGAGGAGGTGACCATTTTAGGAGGAAACACTGCAGGGACTTGAACTGAACTGTTTCACTTCTATCTGGATGTGGAAGTTTGTGACCTGACCGTAGATGTGTGGCTAGCACCCATCTGGTGACCTACTATACAGGCAACTAACGACAGGTCTGCTCTCTGATGACCTGCAGCCCAGACGGTGCAGGATGACCGACCCTCCAGGCCCACACAGAAAGGATTACTTGGAAACAAGCCTGTCTTTTCCATGTATACTATGTATATTGTTTCTGCTTCCGATCCAGTGTTAAGTTAGTCATGTTGACAAAACATGCTCCCTCTAGACCAGCTTTTCTGGAGCTGGAACCGGGGGTAACCAATATTCTCCCTTCCTCAACAATTCACATCTATACCTATAGTCGCAGCTTCATTTCCTTCTGACAGGCCCTCCTCTTTGCAATGGGTTCCCTCAAATACTTTTAAAAGCTAAGTGAAGCAGCTTCCAGAACTAGGGCTTAATTAGAATAGATAAATGCTGCAACAGCCTCATGACCATGGACAGTCTTTACGGCTCCTGCCATAAACGAATGCACCAGCTATTCTCTGCATGTGCTACAGCCTTCTGAAACTGCTCCTAGAGAATTCAATAAAAAGCCCACCTATGGAGGTCGATCTGTGCAGAAGGCTTGCTCTCGGCTACTCTCTCTAAATAGACCCATGAAACTATTTCGGAGAGACCCAGAACAGTTATCTGCACAGCTGTGCATGACTACATTTTGGAATTTGGTCAGACAGGGCAGAGCACTACAATATCTGTATATTGTACAAAAATAACACTCAACTAACTCTTCCATAGAAAGAAAGAGGAGCCCAAGTAAAAATTTGGCTGAAATAGTCTTACTACCAAAAAACCCACTACAAATCTCATGGACCGGATAAGAGAATTCAAAACAGTACCTTGCCTGGATTGGGTACAAATCTCATGGA
The DNA here is from genome assembly GCA_902168405.1 of Peromyscus aztecus. NCBI lineage: Eukaryota > Metazoa > Chordata > Mammalia > Rodentia > Cricetidae > Peromyscus > Peromyscus aztecus. The sequence goes on from CABHPQ010002117.1 coordinate 43,272, forward strand.
CCAAACAAGAGAATTCAAAACAGTACCTTGCCTGGATTGGTCCTACTACTCTTGGGTCTATATCCCACCTCCTAAACCCGAATACCCCTAATCATACGACTCACACCTCACCCAGTAGGAGAAATAGCAAAGTAACTCATCAGGGAACATATCCTGAAGAAAAGGGCTTCAGGGAACGTTCTAGAAGCCCTAAACCTATGTGACTGAGAGCTGATAAGATTTCTGGGGTGTTTTCTAGGGAGAGACTTTTCAACGTTTCATTGCCCATTTCCTTCCAAGTGGTGTGATTTGCAACCAGAAAAATGACTTTCCCAGGGTCCTGGGGTAACATCAGTCAAGTCAAAGACCGATTGTCCAGCTCAAGCTCTGGATACCATTTTTTCAACATGCTGGTTTAACAGCAGCAGAAAGTAAAGGGTCACCTTAGTGGTCACACCAGCAGGACCCCATCCAGGTACAACACGAGCCTTAACCCCATGGAGAGAGGGGACCAGGACTACGCATCTCTGCCTCAACAGTCCTATGCCACACAATTAGGTCCTAACTGGGTTTGCCTTGTTCCAACTCTGGCTAGGCAAGTGCACTCTCTACTTTTCCCACCCAGAGCTCCTCTCACATAAAGGTCACACATCTATACCAAATACACTTGTTCATCCAAGGCATCAACTCTAAGGCAAGCCTCTAGGTGGCTACCCGCTTCCAGCTCTCCTATCTCAGAAATCTCGGGCAGTATAAAGTAGAAGCCCTGTTGCTGGAGAGCTTGAAGCCCAGTAGATGGGGAGCTTATGTCGAATTTGGTTCAAATTCTATTTTAACTTAAGCCTATATAGTTAGCTTTATACCTCAAGGCACCCTGCTGCCATGTGACACTCTGCTTCCCCAGGTAGAGGTCACTTTTTTTTCCACAGTTCCACACTCACTGGCTGGGGATGTCTTCACTGGAGGCAAAATTATACTTAGTAAGTTAGGGCTGGAGATACTTGGCAAGTGACCACTCAACTGTCCACCAGCACTTGGTCAAGGACACCATTTGTCACATGAGCAAATTGCCACTTAGCTGTTTCTTGAAACCCTAGACCTTGGGGCTATTCCATCTTTCCAGTATAAAATATTAGAAACTGCTACAGCAAAAAAAAAAAAAAAATAGTTTTTAAAGTTTGTACATACTTCCTTTCTTCCTAAATACCCAGTTCCTGAGCAGGCTGTTAGTGAAAACATTACCAGAAGTTACCAGCTTGGGATTATACCAAATGCTGACCATGTAATCCATTGTCTCTCTTTAGGTCCAAAAAGGAAAAAAAAAAAATAATAACTAAGAGGTGAAGGTTTTGATTCTTCAAAGTTGGGATTTCCTAGATGAGGACCCCAAATATACCTTGGTGAACACTAGACAGCCCCAAATCCCTGTGTGCCACAACACACACACACACACACACACACACACACACACACACACACACACACA
>CABHPQ010002118.1:0-24840 GCA_902168405.1 Peromyscus aztecus
GGAGGCAGAGCCAGGCGGATCTTTGTGAGTTCGAGGCCAGCCTGGTCTACAGAGCGAGATCCAGGAAAGGCGCAAAGCTACACAGAGAAACCCTGTCTCAAAAAAACAAAAACAAAAACAAAAACAAAAAAAAAAAAAAAAAAGCACCTTTATGATATAATTTGTAACCATTAGTTGGCACTAAGTATATTTCTAGAGCCGTTTTTTAGGATATTTTCTTTACAGAATTAAATCCATTAAAGCTTTGTGTTGCTTTGACTTTATTCATTTTTTGAGACAGCATCTCATGTAGCTCAGCCGCAAACGCCTGATCCTCCTGCCTCTCTGCCTCCTAAGCACTGGGATTGCATGAATGTACCACCACACCCAACTTAAAATTTTTAACTCCTTTTTCCAAGTGAAGTAGAAAATTATTCCTTTGAAACTTAGACAGGCACTTCACTCAGGATATGCATTTGAAGAGGCCAATGAAGCCAGGTGGTGGTGGTGCACGCCTTTAACCCCGGCACTCGGGAGGCAGAGGCAGGAGGATCTCTGAGTGGGAGGCCAGCCTGGTCTACAGCGTGAGCTCCAGGACAGCCAAGGCTACACAGTCTCGAAACTCTGTCTTGAAAAATCAAAAAGGAAAAGAGAAAGGCTAATGAAGTAAAGCATCCATGGTGACAGCGGGTCATTCACCTTCTAAGCTCAGTAGTCAGGGTCACCAATGGGTAGCACCAGCCTTGCAGGAGCAAGTACATGTGTTCACTGTGTACTGCTGACTGAACCCCATTTTCAGAGCATCATTTTAGGGTATCCACAGATCCCCACTGTCTTCCACTTGTAGAAAACATATGCTGATATGATTTCAACTAACCCACTCCAGGTTTTGTTTTTTGCAAGGACTTTACGAATTATGGGGCTAACACCATAGGGGATGGTTTGGTTTGGGTCTGGCTCCTTGTTCCTTCTTGTTCTTATGGCATTTCTCCCCAATTAGAAACTGGGGATAAATAAGACTGATCCAAGCACGCTGACAGAGGAGGAAGTGAGGAAGTTCGCCCGCCTCAACATTGACCCCTCTACCATCACATGGCAGAGAGGTAGGTACTGGGGGAGCCAGGGGGCGCTCGGGCCAGGCTGGGAGGATGTGTTTGAGCCCCATCTCTTAAGTTCAGTTCATCAACACTCAGTCTTACACACAGCCACCTAATATGGGCTTTATACTCTCACCTTCCGTTACTGCCCTTTCCTAACACCTCTCTCTAAATTCAATCCCGTTCACTCCCTCCTCTTCCAAAGTGATGGGCTGTGGTTGGAGGTCAGTGGGAGAGTTCTCTTCTAGCACATGCAAAGCTAAAACACCACAAAGTAACACAACCTTCTCCAAATGTCTTAGTTAGGGTTTCTGTTGCTGTAAAGAGACACCATGACCACGGCAACGCTCATAAAGGAAAACATTTAATTGGGGTGGCTAGTTTACAGTTCAGAGGTTTAGTCCATTATTGTCATGGTAGGTGGCATGGCGGCGTGCAGGCAGACATGGTGCTGGAGAAGGAGCTGGGAGTTCTACATCTCAATCCTCAGACAGCAGAAGCAACTGTGTATCACACTGAGCGTAGCTTGAGCAAAGGAGGCTTCAAAGCTCACCCCCACAGTGACACACTTCCTCCAACAAAGCCACATCTCCCAATAGTGCCATTCCCTATGAGTTTATGGGGGCCAATTACACCAAATATGTAAGGGAAATCTTCTCTTCCTAAATCTGCATTTAAAAATGTTTTTAATGCAGGATCTCTCTTTATCCTGGTGAGTTCTCTTCCCCCAAGCCTAGTTTGTTCCCCTACTTTTTTAAAAAAAAAGAAATATATTTTACATTATTCTTTGTTACATTCAGGATCTCAGTTGGAAGGGACATGGAATAACAAAAGACATGAATTGAGCCTAAAACCTACATTTTTAAAAAATCTTTCGTTTTGCCTGTGTGTATGTGTGAATACCATACATGTACAGCGCTCATGAACACCAGAAGAGGATGTCACATCTGGAACTGGAGTTACCCACTGGCCGTGTGGGTAGTAAGAGCTGAAGCTGGGTCCTCTGCAAGAGCAATAAGTGCTCTTAACTGCTGAGCTACCCCTCAGACCCTCTTTTTATTTTGACTGGGGCATGGGTGTGTGTGGATGTGGGTGTGCGCAAGCATGCACATGCGCATGGAGACCGGCAGTTGAATCTGGTGTCTTTCTGAACCTATAGTTAGACCGGCCGGCCAGAAAGCCCAAAGGCTCCTCTTTTCTCTGCTTCCCTAGTGCAGAGTGCTTTTATTTGAGTGCTGGGGATCAAACTCGGGTTCTCTTTTTGTACGGCACACTTTATCTGCTGAGCCATCTCCCAGGCCCTTCTGTTTTTGAGACAATCTGGTGATATTTTGTGTGTGATCTAACACATAAAGCTTGTCTGAAAATCAGAGAGACAAAAGAGCAAGCCACAGCCACCACCTCTTACCTCGCCAACTCCTCAGCCTCAAAGAGGGTGAGCTCTTGTCTCCTGCTGCCTTATATTCCTCTCTCTGCCCAGCCATATCACGGAGCTAAGCCACTAGTTAGCCATAGAGGTTGGTGCCACACACCTTTAATCCCAGCACTCGGGAAGCAGAGGCAGATGGGTCTCTGTGAGTTCAAGGCCACCCTGGGCTACACGAGATCGATCCAATCTAAAAGAGAAACTGAGCCAGGCAATGGTGGCACACACCTTTAATCCCAGCACTAGGGAGGTGGAGACAGAAAGATGAGATGAATATAAGATGGGAGGAGACAGGAGCTCACTCTCTTTCAGGCTGAGGAGTTGGTGACGTAAGAGGTGGTGGCTGTGGCTTGCTCTTTTGTCTCTCTGATTTTTCAACATTTACCCCAGTATCTGACTCTGGGTTTTTATTATTCAGACCAGTTAGGATTCATGCTACAGACAAGGTCTTGTGATGTAGTTCTGACTGTCTTCAAATGGCCTGGAATTTGCCTCGATCCTCCTGTTTCTGCCTCCTGAGAGTGTTAGAATTACAGGTGTGTTTCCAGCTGTGTCCTTCATATGTATTGCTCCGTCAATCACACGCTGCACATACAGCCTCAGTGCTCCCTCCTCCTTCCTTGCCTCCCTCTTGCTGACCTCGGTGCTCCCTCCTCCTTCCTTGCCTCCCTCTTGCTGACGTCCCTTCCCCTCCCTGGCTTTTCATCAAATCACTTCAGAGGAACAGTGGGCAAAGGACTGGCCATGGAATTCAGCCTGGAGAGTAGCTGCCACCCTTCTTAGTGATGTGGCCTTGAACAGGTGTCCCTGCTCTGTGTTCTGGAGCTTTGAATATAGTCGTGGAGATGATGGTGTCTGTACTTCACAGGAATGTGGCAAGCTCAGCTGATAAACCCTACAGGCCACCGAAATGATGGATGACATGTATTCCTGGACTGACTGTCTCGGACCTGTCCCCATTCTCCCACTTCTATCCTCTTTCAGAATATGTCTAATCAGTGCTTGAATTATAAGTTCCCTTTTAGCACATTCTCCTGTCTGCATCTCCATCCCTTAGTTCAGTAGAATCCTAATGCAGAGCGACCAGCCTGTCAGTCAGAAGCCTCGGGAGCTGCCATCCTGGTCCATCAGATTACCATTAGTCTGTCACTTGGGACTTCACCTAGTTTCTGTCTTCTCTCCACCAGGGGCCTGCTTCACCCTCTTGCCACCCTTTTCTTGGCCATAACAATCCTTAACCCATCTCTTTTCTAGGTCGGTCTTCCTCCCAGATTCAGCCAGCCTCCCACCCTTCCTGAGCTGTCTTCTCAATAGCCCATTCAGCCAAGGCAGTAAGAATCTCCCAGCAGACCTTGCAGCCAAGAGATAAAGGAAGACCAGGCATGCAGTCTTCTCTCTTAGCTCTGCAACATTTGAGCTTTACAACTTTCGATTAAACCACTTCCTCAGTTTCTTCATCTACACAGAGTAGTAGCCCTTATCCAGAACAGCCGAGACCAGCAGTGTTCCGAACTTCAGAGAATTGGTGGTTTGGGCAGACAGCGCAATAATGACAGCCAAGCCTAGACACAAAGTTCATCCGTTGTATTTACATCTCCCGCTCATAGCCTAAAGGATGTTTCATAGATTATTTTGAATTATTTTGTACATGAAGCTGTTTCAGGCTGTGGGATTTTCCACTAGCAGTATTATATTAACACTCAACAAGGTTTGGAGTTTGGATGCCGAACCTGCAGTAACATCAGCTTCCCTCCGGGAAGGCTCCACTGAAATGTGACCACACATAAACGCAGAAGCACTTCCCCCCGTGACCCTTCGAGGGTCACAGCTGTGTTACGCTGTTTCTCTGCGGTCTTTGTCTCCTAAGAGTCAGTTCAAATCTCCTTCAGCACTCTCGCAAGGATCCATTTTTTATTTTAAAACAAATAATGCTATCGTAAAGATTTTGTCAAAATGTGTCCAAAAAATGAAGTGATGTTTCACAATGCTGAGTAACTGCTAATCATAGTTTTGGGTGTATCCGGTTTTTCTGTACAGCTCTATTACCATTTATGTGTGTGGATTTTATTTCCTACCCAATTCAATTACAACCTAAGCACGTTCTACTTTGTTAGCTCTTTCTTGGGATGGTTTATTCATTTATTATTTTTCATGGTGGTAGAGATTTAACCCACACAGCCTTCGGCATGCAAAGCATATACTCCGCCACCAAGCTATATTCCCGCTACCTGGGGTGGTCATTTTAAATGACTCCAGAATAGTCCTTTGGGGATGAGCTATGACTTATTCATGCCACAAGTCTAAACTAGACCAACAAATAATATTTTAAACAGCTAACATGAATATTTTCAGCATTTTACTGTGGCATTATTTTTTTCTAGAATTTTTCTTAAACTAGAAGGATCTATTATTAAAATGCCATTTGTTTGCAAAATGTGCGGTCAACCTTTCAAAGCTTTCTCTGAGTTTGTGTTCCTCTTTAAATTGTTTTTTTTTGGGGGGGGGGGACTTTTAGTAAAAGAAAAATTAGGTGATGGAATATTTTCAACCCTATGTGTGGCTCTGCTGAAAAAGAAACTCTCAGACCAGCTGGCATCCTTGCACATCTGTACCTGGGCCCCAACCTCAGAAATCATGACGTAGCACCTCTTTGATGAGCATGCAATTGGATTCTCTGCGCGAAGACAGGAAGGATTGGAATGCTCTGTGGTTACGAATCAACTTTAGTGGAAGTGACAATTTCAAAAGTTATCCCAGGAAAATCCAGACTTCCATTACTGTCTGGGGTGCTAGAGGGAAGCAATCTTGATTACTGACGACCAGCCACCTGGGCCAGAGGAATTCAGGCTGAAAGTTGATAGGGAATTTGGTTCTGACTAGTGAGTTAGTCTGGGAAGGAGGACTCTTCATAGATGAATGGAGTACGTTTACTGGTGGAGTGCTCTGGCTTTGAGTGAGGACAGGTATAACCCAGGTGATAGAATAGAGCTCAAGGATTCTGGACTGTTCCAGAAGCATGTCACAGAGGCAGGAAGGGAAGCTTATCTCCAGGCATGTAATATCCCCCAAGGGCCGGCAAACTAGGCTTCATTACATTGTTTACCCCAAAGCCTCTGCCTCTTAGAGAACCCAGCTCCCCAGAAACTTAGAGACTTACCTTCTCCCACACAAGTCCATCTCCCCGTCACAAGCCAAGGGCCCACTAGCCCTACTCAATGTCAGTCTCTGCTTCCCCTGTGCTCTAGATACCATGCCTCTGCTTCTCAACCATAGCCCAATGGCATCATGGGGAAAGGATGCCATGTCTTCTGCGGAAGACAAATAATGGGCCTGCCCTGGTATGGCACCTGTACCTGCCCTTCAGTTCCTGGGCTGGCATTGGTTCCTCGAAGGATCAGGAATGCTCCGGGTGTTCCTCTGAACATCGTCAACACTATAGCTAAAGAAACTACTTAGAGCAAGAAAAAAAATCAGTAAATAAACCCGTCGACCCCCAAACCCCATTGCATCTCCTCTCGGGAAATGCCAGGAGTCAGAGACTGGTGCCTGGTGCACCTTCATGTCCCTGCCTAGCCAGCGCAGGACTGAGCACAGAGGAAGCCCTCAGAACCTGCTCTGGGAAGGAATGAGGATGTAGCATATGCCGCCTTTCGCTCTGTCACATAGATGCCAGCTGTGTGTTCCTGTTGCTTTCTTAGGGCTTTAGCCACATCCGTGTCGTGTGGGTTGGAATTGAACCGGCACATCTTCTCACTAGTGTCACTAGTGCTGAATTCACACAGCTCTTTCCCCGGGTGGAAGTATCCTGGTGGGTCACAGCGCTCTACCGAGCCATTACGAAAGGCACGGTGTCCTTTGGATGAGGCAGTAGCTTCATCGAAGCCCTTTGCTTGTCTTCCCTTGATCAAACTAAAATTTGAGTGCTCCGCTATTGACTTTAACTACATTTGTTGGGGCCGTGACCTCAGTCTGTGACCAAGCGTGTCGATAGGCCACACAGCAGACAAGGAGATGGTTTTATTGCGTGGGACTGTGTGTGCCTAGCATTGTGGAAGTAAAGACAGTAGATGGTGACAGCGTTTGAGATGTCTTAAAAAAATAAAAGTGGAAGGTGATATACATATTTGGCTGTGAGTGTGTCTGAGTGTGTGTGTTTATGAGTGTGTGTGTGTGAGAGAGAGAGAGACAGACAGACAGACAGACAGACATGGCGGCGGCAGCTGGGGTGAGGGCCCAAGAGGGGTTTCTGTGTCATTAGGAAGATGAACAGTCTCCATCCTACAGGTACTTCCGGTCCCCAAATACATAATCTCTGTTTTCTGTTTTCATTGGTGGCATGTTATACATTTAGTAAGCTGGATCTCCGTTGTCGCTGTGAACAGCCCTGCTGGTTTAAATCACAAAGATGAGGGAAGTGTCTCTTCTGCCTTTCTTGGCATTCATTATAAATTGGGTTTTTTTTCTAAGCCAAATGGTTTTCACAGCTATTCTGAACCGGTGCGGTTCACACAAGCAAGGGCTGTGTCTGATCTAATTACAGTCAGTCTCCTCCCGTGTGTGCTCTGTTTCCTTTGGCTTTTCTTTTTATTGTGGTTAAAATATGCATGACCCAAATAGTTACCACGTTAACCATCCGTAACTGCATCCACAGTGATTGCTCTGTCACCATTGGCCGTACCCAAAGCTTAGCATCATCCCCTATAGACCCGCAGTTCTCATCCCTCCTCACGCTGCGACCCCTCAATACAGTTCGATCCTCATGTTGTGCTGACCCCCAACCATACAATTACTTTTGTTGCTACTTCATACCTGTGATTTTGCTACTGCTATGAATTGTAATGTAAATATCTGATATGCAGGAAGTCTGATATGTGACTCCCGAAGGGGTCTCCGACCCACAGGTTGAGAACCACTGCCGTAGACCCATGAAACAGTAACATCCCCTCTGCTGCTGGCCCTGGCTGTTCTGTTTTCTGTGTCTGTGGGTTTCCCTACTTTTGGTCCCTCATGGAGGGAGAGCCATACAGCATTTGCTCTTCTGTGTCTGCATAGTATTTCGAATATATGTGGAGCAGATATCAAAACGCTCATTTTATGGTGTGTGAGATTGCATGGTGAGTCAGTCCATTTATCTACTGGTGGAAACATCGGTTGCTTCTACTTTAGGCCACTGTGAATGAGCATGAACACATACACATCTGTTCAGGTCTCTGTGTTCAGGCTTTTTGGATAACACATAGGAGTAGAATTACTGGGCCATTTGGCTGTTACTTAGATGAGAAACCGAACTAACTTCTCCTTGTCACTTAGATGTCCGTGTGAAACACACTCTCAGAACTACTTGTCCTTGCTGCCTAATCAAAAGCACCCCAGCCCACCATCACCTGACACACTGTCAATAAGACACTTAACCCCTAGCCTATGTTTTTCTCCCTCATTCGATTCCTCCAATGAAGCCAGACCTTGACTCTTGTTTTCCGCTCCTTCCTTACCATCTCCCAGCATGGTCAGTCCATATTTGTTGATTGAAAACTGACCTGTTCTCTTTCAGTATTGGATACCAATGACCGATTCCTGAGAAAAATAACCATCGGGCAGGGAAGCACAGAGAAAGGATGTTCCCGGCAGGTAGGTGGCGCCATCTTCCCGGAAGTGTCTGCCCTTCCTCGCCTTGGTTTCCAGTCTTTGCTTTTTGCTTCTGTTCCCCCAGCAGCAGCCCGGGTGGCTCTCACGCTGTCTTGGGTGGGTTTCCAGTTGCTCTGCTGATCTAGGACTGGAGGGTATCAGGATTGCTCTGGAAATGACAGCGTCAAGAGGCCGGAAGTTTCTAGTGTCCTCTTCCGTGTGCTTTTGGCTGTGTTTCTGGGGAGACTCATTCAGGAACGTCCCATAATACAACTGTGTAACAATGGAAAAGTGAAAGTCTTAGATACACCACTCCAGTTTCATAAACCAAAGGGCAAACACCTACTTACTAGGTTTAATAGTATGGAGGATTTTTTCAAAGGATAATAGCTTATTACTCAAAAGCAGACAATGTGGGGTGAAAATTATGAGCTCTGCCTTCCATTTAATGGGTCTCTGATGTGGGATAGTGGCACTTAGGAAATATAAATTCACTCCATAATTTTTTAGCCAGGCACAACAGCCTTCTAATTTCTTTTTTATAGTAAACTTTCTTTGGAAAGTTGTTTTGTTTTTTTTTTTTTAATTTATGGGCTTTACATTAAATTTTTATTAGTGGAAAAAGTTACTTTTATGATAATAGCCATTTCTCATACCAAATGGATTTAGGTACTTTTGATAGATTTTAAATTAAAAAGGGAGTGAGAGGAGATCGCTCAATGAGTAAAACACTTTCTGCACAAGCATGAAGACTGGAGTTCAGGTCCCCACACCCTCACTTATGTTGGACAGGCATGGTAACCCGCTTGTGACCCAAGCACTTAGGAGACAAAGATGAGCTACTCAGAGCCAGCCAGCTATAACTGATAAGCTCTGGGTTCAGGTGAGAGACCCTGCCTCACTGCACATGGCTGACGTTATGTCCCCAGACATGTGAGAGAGGCCTCAAGACAGCAGTCACCTCATGTGTAAAGAAATCTACAACGTGAAAACTGACCGGGTCCTGGGAAGAGGAGCTCAGACACCCAAGGAAACAAAATAGGAGGCCAAGGGGCGGAGTCCGAGTGGTGTGTGAATTTTCAAAGGGGTTAAAGTGCTGTGGTACCCAGTGAGAGTTCACTGATGCTCCAACAATTGTGTTAAGATCCTAAAAGTAGTACCATGGGTGTAGAAAACTGAGGTGAGGAGGGAGTAAGTGCACAAGAGAGGGATTTATAACCAAGGAACCATCTAGAAATGGTTCCCAGAGTAAAACAATCAAAAAGAGATCCAAAAGTTTAAGAAACAGAAAGCACGTATCTGGAGGTCCTGAAGGCCCTAGGTGTGATCCCCCAAACATTCCCACCCTCAATTACAAAGATTCTATCAGGGCACAGTGGCACATGACTATAATGCCAGCACTCAGGAGGCTGTCAGGAGGATTGCAAGTTTGAAGCCAGCCTTGGCTACATAGAGAGACCTTGTCTCAAAAATGACCACATGGACCAGGGAGATGGTTCAGTCGGTACATAAACATGAGGACCTGAATTCAGATTCCCAGCACCCATGTAAGGGCAGTCAGGCGTGATGGCATGTACCTGTGACCCCAGCATCAGGAAGGTAGGGACAGAGGAATCCTTGGGAATCGCTGTTCAGCCAGTTCTACTCACAAGGTAGAACAGTTGAGGAAGACACCGATGCCAGCCTCCGGCCTGCACACACACACACACACACACACACACACACACACACACACACACACGAAGACATAGGCAAAAAAGAGCCTCGTCAGTCAGAGTCTCCAGAGGACTGCACTTCTGAACAGAAGAACTAACAGGACAAGAATTCCTCAATTGGAGGAAAACAGCGTTTCCATTTTAAAAGACAAATACAGCACAGAAAGGGGGAGGTGGGGGGGACAAAGACTTCTGCCCAGAAACATCAGGCTGAAATTTCAGAACATGAAGGAATAAAGAAGAAATTCCTAAGTGCTGCCAAAGAGAAAAGGTCCTGATTACTCACAGAGGAATAAAAATTCTCATCAACAACACCAAATGCCAGGTGGCCTTGGGGAAATTCATTCAGAGTTCTGAAGGGGAAGGATGATGGAAGCTTCGGCAGAAAGAGAAAAACAACAGAGCTAACGTGAAACACATTAGCGTGAGAAAAAAATAGGAGCCAGCCCTCCTGGAGCAAGGCAGCCATTAGCAGTCACTACACAGCGGAGCTGTCCCTGACAACATGCAGGGACGGCAAAGGAAGCCATAGACCATTTTTGATAAGCTTCAAAATCAAAATCTTCCTTCTCAAACAGTGACTCACACAGAAAATTTAAGACTAGTGGTCATCTGGGACATATGACATGGATCACTGTGTCTAACAAGGACATTCAACAATTAGTACTCAGATACGACTCATCCCCTGGCCACCTTACATAACACTGCAGGGTTCTGTCCCCAAATTCTCCTCTCTCCTGGCTGAATCCTGCACCTGAATACCTTCTTGACAGCCGGTTCTCACGCTCTCCTGAAAGTGGAGTTCCGCCTTCTGTGCTCACCATTGTCCTCTATACTTAGAGCAGAGTTTGTCACAGTGAGTAGGTGGTGTCAATGGGTATTTGTTGAACAAATAAATGACAGTTGACAGATATAAAAATCAAATACCGCTGTGAAATGGTATCTATAGCGCTATAGATTAGTAGTGTAGATACACGTGGTGGTGCATGTCTGTAATCCTAGGATTTAGGAGGCAGAGGCAGGAGGATCCCTGTAGCGATAAAGACAGCCTAGTATACATAGTACCAGTTTAAGTTACTTGGCAGGCTGATATTATATTTTGTATTGCTTTGGGCATTTTTAAAGTAATAACGGGTTATATTAGAGTATTCATTGCTTGTTTTAACCATCATACTCAGTAGATCATGATCCTGCATTAATAAAGGTAAAACTGTATGTCGTGGGTTCTAATGGCTACGTAAACTCAGGTAGATACGTCAGCCAGCGCACCAATTTCTGTTAAAGGACACTCAGGCTATTTATTGTGGTTGACTCTCTTAAATAGGCTGTGATAAGTATGTGCTTATGTACTTGTCTGGTATTACGTTGGGGGTAGATTTCCGGGGACATAATTGTAGAGTCAGTGCATCGTAGGTGGCATAGATTTCTGCATTGCTTTCCAGAAAAGTTAAATCCACACCCTGACCAAGCCGCATTGTACACTCACTGTCCTTCTGTTTCAACCTCTGGCAATCTGAGAAACATTGTACTCTGTCCTTTTGTTTATATCCGTGGCAATCCATTTGTCCCTTTATGTGATTTTGAAGTGTTTTATTTGCTACAAAGTATGAACATTCCTCTCCCAAGCACATTGGTTAGTGACATGAGGAACAATGGTCCCTAAATAGTCTCAATTATGTAAATGGTCTTTAGATTGACTCAGTTTACATTGATACATACATGCATACACACACACACACACACACACACACACACAGAGTCTTGCTCATATGGAACTTATTAAGTAGCCCAGGGTGGCCCCAAACTCATGATCCTCCTGCCTCAGCCTCCCAAATGCTGGAATTAGAAGCATCCACAATGATGCAGGCTTACAGTTTTAGAACTAAAACAATTACAAGTGAAGTACTTGTATACACATTATAAATTCTAGAAGTTGCTTGCTATGTAGTTCATACTGCAAAAGTATTTCCAGGTTCACATTATGCACAGAAAATAGTAACATTTTGGTCATTTTTCCAGGCACGGTTTACAATGTAATATGTGCTGTTCGATTTCATGCAATGAAAAATCACTTACATTTTAGAATGAGTTGTATTGAGAAGATAGTCATTGGATATAGCTGTATTTAACTTTCGGGCAGTATTTTTTCAGTAGATCAATGGCTAATACCATCTCAACCAGGAAGGAGCCAGCCAGCTCCTTCCTGCCCGCATTTCCTCATCTGTCGGTGATGGAAATAGGTAATAAAGTACCTCCCAAGGTGATCCCACCAGGGCAGAGACGTTCTCGCTCTGTGAGCTTGAACCTGTCTGACTCACACTCCCCCTGGGATCCAGAGAATTAAGCTGGAGCTTAACGAAGTGGCTATGTGCAGGTATTTCCCCCGTGGCTGGACTGTAAGCAGAAGGAAATAAATACACACTCCTTGTCTCCCTCTTCGTTCCCACTGGACTCTGTACAACATGCTTTTGGAGCCAAGAGAGGGGAGGAGGAAGTCCTGGGAAATTTTTGAAGAAAGTCAATGCTCTCTGACTGCCATTGCTGGGAGCCTTAGGATAAGGTGGAGCCATGCCCTCATGAACCAGACACAAATCGGTGCTGGGCCATTCTTTAGCTGCTGGGCAAGACTGTGCTAGATTAAACTCAACAAGAAGTGGGCCTTGGGCACAGGACCAGGAAGCTGGCAGGATGCTCTTCCTCCACTGTTTCATCTTTCCTGGACACAAAGACTTGTAATCAAGTATTAATGGGCCTGTAGCTCAGTGGTAGCATGCTTGCCTAGCGTACAACCATCCTGGTAGTTCCTTTAATTCCTACCTCAACAAAAAGAAGAGAGAGGAGATCGGCAGGGTAGAGGCGAATATAATGTGACCCACCGCTACGAAGAGGGATAACCAGTAGTTCACTGACTGGTTCATTCAGCATGCACTAAACAACTACTGGGTTTCACAGGCTGTTGTCCCTGCTGGGTTTCCAGGAGGAGTCTTCCTATATGGTCCCTGCCTTTATGGCCAGACGTTTTAGTGATAAAGATGCTCAGAAGAGAAATAATGACACTCATACTTTGGGGATGGGAGGGGACCAAACCCAGGGCTTCGTATGTACTAAGCAAGAACTTCACCATGGAACTGCACCCCTACCGCACATTAGTACTTAATGTTAGTCTGAAGCACACTGCATGGTACAATAAGCAGCGGGTTTCACGGGCCTCACCCACGTGACAACTATTCAGCAGAGCACAGGAGACAATGTGGGCAACCCAGGGAGGCCATCTTTGGTGGTCCAAGCCAAGACCCTACATGCTGTGCAACTCTAGGAAAGTGAACCTACCCACAGGGGATAGCCCCCAGCTATGACTACTGAAACCTTCCTTGTGTGAAGTGTCCATGCAGTAACACCTCAGATGACCACAGCATCTGCTTTGCTCTCTCAGGCGCAGTTTGACATCGCAGTGGCCAGCGAGATCATGGCGGTGCTGGCCTTGACTGATAGCCTCGCAGACATGAAGGAGCGGCTAGGAAGGATGGTGGTGGCCAGTGACAAAGACGGGCAGCCGGTGACAGCTGAGGACTTGGTGAGTGTTCCTCAGAGGCGGCTGGGGAGCTTGCTGTCCATCCGGAGAACAGAGATCTCCCTCTTAACACTGGTGTACAGTGGGGGTTCTGAAGAGTCGCGCATGTCTTATCTCCTTCACAAGCCTTCATTGGCATTAATGACAGGTCTGTACCTGGCCGCAACCAGAACACATGAAATGTATTTCATAGGCATTTCATATTCTTGTCTGTCTTGATCCCTACTCTACTTTGGCCAGGCTGGGCTGGTAGGGTTGGCCAGGCTGGGGTGAGGAAGACATGGGCAGAGCCAACAATCCCAGGTGTATGATCAGCTTGGGGGATGCCCACCTAGAAGCAGAATGGGGGCAAGGGGACAAATCAGCATGGGCCTAGGAGTTCTCATGTTGATTTATGTGTCTTTTTCTTTCCTGTAGGGGGTGACAGGTGCCTTGACAGTTTTGATGAAAGATGCCATCAAACCAAATCTGATGCAGACCTTGGAAGTAAGTAGTTTCCCTTTTATTTTTTTGTATTTTTTTTTTAATGTGTGACTATGCATCTGTTGGTATGTGTGCGTGTTGGGTGAGGGTGCCACATGCATATACATGCATGTGTGTAGAGGTCAGAGGTCAACATCTGCTATTATTCCTCAGGTACTATCAACTTTAGTTTTTGAGACAGGGTCTTTCATTAGTCTGGAACTTGTCAATAAGGCTAGACTGACTGGCCACCCAGCCCTCTCTGGTCCTGGGATCACAAGTGTGCCACCATGCCATCTTTTTTTTTTTCCCCTTTACTGTCTTTTTAACTTGAGTTCTGGGGTTCAAACTTAGATCCTTCATGGTAAGATATCTGTCCGCCCCGGTTTTCTTTTTATAATTGTTTATAACGTAGTATTTGCCTTCACTGGATTGACTTTAGGCAATATGAACATTTCCGGCCAGTGTGAGCCTGGCAGAGTGTCAAAATAACTCCTTGGTCTTCTGAAAAAAATTAAAAAGTTAAAAGTGAATTTATTGATTCTTCATTATGACTCATGTCTTGGCTTTGGCTTAATTGACTAGAATAGGAACATAGGAAATAAAGATCTACCTAGTGTGCCTATGGATGGTACTACCATGTTTACCTGACATTGTCTAACTTTGTTTAAACTTTATTTATTATGTTAATTATAAATTGTTTGTTTTATAATAATAAATTGGGTTTTTTTTCCCCAAGTAAAATACAGTAAATACCAAGAAATATTTTCTGAGGATATATATTCTTCTCACTTTTGTGGTGACACTGGTTTTATACTCTTGTACACAAACACTGAAATTTTGTCTTGGCTTCTTTGATTCAAAGTATTTTCACCAACGTGTATATACATTACAATCTAGTTTCGAAGTTACTGGTCATACTCATTTGATTTGGCTAGATACCAGTTTTTAGGATTTGGACCCAAAGAGGTCCAAACAGGGAGGGAGTATCTGGATTGGGTTTAGCAAAGAGACACGTATTAGACTGGAGAGGTGGCTCAGCGGTTAAGAGCACTTACTGCTCTCACAGAGGAACTAGGTTTGATCCCCAGCACCCACACAATAGTCCCAGTTCCAAGGGATAAGATGTCCTCTGGCCTGAGCCATACATATGGTACACATGCAGGCAAAACACTCATAAACAAAAAAAATCAATATTTACAAAGAGAGAGAATAGGTGTGGAGGTGAGAGATGTTAACACTGGTCTTTTCATAGGCAGTTGCCAGGGAGAAAAAATATTTCCACTCTGGTCAATGTCACTGGATAGAGTTTAAAATTTGTGCTAAGCTGCCATGGGAAAGAGGGTTAGAAGTGGCCAGAGGGCGAGTACTTGGGAGAACAGAGCAGAAAGACCATGTAAATGTGCATATCCATCCATGTACTCAGCTGGTAAAAGGTTGAGTTTGAATGGACGCTTTGCCATTTGCATTTGTGTCCTGGGGATGAGTTATTTACCCCCTCGTCTCAGCTTTCTCCCATGTGAAGTGGTGGCGGTAACAACTAGCCCAACAGGGTAATTGTGAAGATTGAATGTTGCTGTGGGATGGTCTTTCTGTACGCTGTGAATATGTGTTGCTACCATTGGTTAATAAAGAAGCTGCTATGGCCTGTGGCAAGACAGGATACAGGCAGGCAGGAAATCCAAGCAGAGATACAGGGTGAAGAAGATGGAGTCAGGGGAGACGCTGAGTGCTGCTGGGGGGAGCAATATGTAATGGAACACAGGTAAAGCCACGAGACACGTGGTGATACATAGATTAATAGAAATGGGTTAATTTAAGACGAAAGAGCTAACTAGCAGGAAGCCCGAGCCAAAGATCAAACAGTTTGTAATTAATATAAGCCTCTGTGTGTTTATTTGGGACTGAGTGGCTTCAGGACACAGGAAAACTTCTAACTATAGAATGTTGACATACATACTGCGGGTGGGTGCTGAGAACACTATGGGGAGCTTGGACTCAGAGAATGTATCAGAACAAACCCTCATAGCCAGCACATGAAGACAGTAAGGGACCAAGGGTCAGTAGTCCTCTTCATGGAGATGCCCCTGCCCCAGGACTGAAATCCTCCCACCTAGGCCCCATTTCTTAAGGATTTCACCACCTTCCCTTGGTGCCAAGACTTTACCACGGAGGCCCATGGAGGACAGTCAGGATTCAGACTCCAGCATAACATTCCTTAATCCTCACATCAAAACTTCCTGTTGTTCTCCTAAGATACGTAATTGCCGGTTAAAAAAAAAAAAAAAATTTAAGGGCTAGGGAGATGGCTCAGTGAGTAAGAACACTTGCTCTGCAAGCTTTGGGGCCTGAGTTTGAATCCTTAGTGCCCACATAAAAGGCTAAGTGTGGTCACAAACACCTGTAACCCCAGCTCCTGTGTCAGGGTGGGAGGCGGAGAAGGGAGGACCCGGGGCCAGCTAACCTGGCATGTGAGCAGTGAAGAGCAAGAGACCCTGTCTCAAATAAGATGGAAGGCTTAAGACCAAAGCATGGGGTTGTCCTCTGACCTCCCCATGCAGACTATGTCCTACATGATGCACCTGCGCTCTCTGTCTCTCTCTGTCTCTGTCTCTGTCTCTCTCTGTCTCTGTCTCTGTCTCTCTCTCTCTCTCACACACACACACACACACACACACACACACACACACACACACACACAAGAAATATAGAGTCACAAAGAGGTTTTGCTGATAGATCAGTCATATAGCCTAAATAATAAGAAAAGTTCTGTGAAAGATGAAAGTTCTTTTCCTTTTTTAATAAATAAATTTGCCTTAGATTAAGCAGCAACTTGGGGTGATTATTCCAGTAATCATGAAGCCTATGCCTGTTCGGCCACACCATGTCACCTGTGACCCCTGGAGAACCAGGGCCTGGTGCCTGCCTGACAGATGGCGGCGATGAGATTGCAGTCTGTGGAGGAGGCGAGCCAGCTGCCATCCAGGGATGGGGCTGGGGACTTTGCCTGCATTGCGCTTCTCCAGGGTAGCAGCATGCCCCAGGGGACAGACAGGATTGGGAGACTGTGGACCAGACTTCTGAGTCTTTTTCAGTTTTTTCTCAGAGCACTTGAAAGGTGTGTGTATAGCTAGAAGAGAGGTGTTGTGGGTAGTTAGGGAGATGGACAGTAGTCATGTGTACCTGTGAACACGAATGCTTGTCAGATTTTAGAGTCCCCGTACGTTTACATCATTTTGACCTTCTCAGGACCCGTGTTATTCACTCTCCTGAGGACTCGGAGAAGAAAGCTAAACATCGAATTCAGATCGCGGCTTTGAGAAGCTGTTTTATTCTCAGACCATTTTTTTCCCTTCCCCTAACTGTCTTCCTGCTTTTGTTCGGCTCTCTCGTCCTTGAGCCACGTTCAGCTAATAAGCCAGCGTAGTTCATGGGAATTTTCCATGCTTCCGAGCCGCCCCACCCCCACCCCGCATCACTCCCTGCTTTCCACTGTGTCAGCAAAGGGGCAGCCTATATTTTCACAGGTGGGGCCAAGCCTTCATCTGAGCAGACCCCCACTAACCTGCCTGGGCTAGGGATAAAGCCTGAATGTTTTAATGAGAAAATTATTTTCAGATAGGACTAAAGCCTGTTGTCATCAATAAAGGAAAATAAAAAAGACTATAAAAATGACTATATTGACAAGGTTCATTTAGAGACTTTGAAAGCCTAAAATTTTTAATTAGTCCCTTATATTGGTTTTGTTTTGTCTGTAATTGTGCTGACGGGTTTTATGTCAACTTGATACAAGCTAGAGTTATTTTGGAAGAGGGAACCATATCCCCACAAGATTGGCCTGTGAGCAAACCAGTGGTTGATGTGGAAGGGTCCAGCTCACTGTGGGCAGTACTATCCTTGGACTGGTGGTCCTGGGTGATATAAGGAAGCAGGAGGTTGAGAAAGCCACGAGGAGCAAGCCAGTAGACAGCATTCCTCGATGGCCTCTGCATCGGTTCCTGCCTTAAACTCCTGGCCTAACTTCCCTCAGTGACGGAATGTGGCCTGAAGGTTGTATGCTGAAATAAACCTTTTCCTCTCCAGGTTGCTTTTAGTCCTGGTGCTTTATCACAGTAATAAAAACCCTACCTAGGGCAGTAATTAGTAAGAATTGCTCATAAACTAAGTATACACATATTAAAATGTCCTAAAGAAACCCATTATTTTGTATGCTTTCTATAGTAAATTTGAGTTAGGTATGGTGGTGCTTGGCTGCGATCCCGGTATTTAATGAGTAGAGATAGGAGGATCAGGAGTTCAAAGTCATCCTTGGCTACATAGCAAGTTTGAGGCCACCCTGGGCTACACGACAACCTGTCTCAACAACCACAAATCATTTCTGTCATTGGTACATTTTGCCCATGGTGTCTTGTCTTTTTCTTTGCTTTTGTTATCTTAATAATTGCCAGGTTTCTAACATATAAAATAGTTGGATTATTTTTCAAAGATTTAAACAGAATTTTTAAAAAATGAGAAGACAACTTTAGTATGAAAACAATAGTCCGATCTTGTCCTTTATGTAATTGGCCTGTCCTGGTCCCCATAATTCATGAGTTGTGTTGATTTTTATATTCAGTTCTTTATTTATTTGTTTGTTTGAGACAAAATCTGTACTGACATCGAACTGATAATCCTCAATCCTGCTTTAACTTCCCAGATGCTGAGATTGCAGGTGTGTGTCACCATGCCTGGCTTTGATTTTTCTTCTCCTCTCCTTCCTCCTCTTCTTTCCTCTCTCCCTTGTTCCCTCTGTCCTTCCCTCCCTTCCTGCCTCCCTCCTCATCTCCTCTCCTCACTATGTAGCCCTGACTAGCCTGGTACTGACTGTGTAGACCAGACTGGCTTTGTATTCACAGAAATCTGCCTTCCTCTGCCTCTTGAATGCTGGTAGATTTTTCTTGAATTGACTAATTGTTATTGGGACGGGGGAAAACGTGTAAGATATTATTTAGACTATCAGGGTTTGAGTTATTTTTTTAAATATAATATAGGCAATAAGAAATAAGGTACAGGGCTTATTTCATGATCAACAGGCAATGAACAGTAACTTATCAAAATTGTAATTGGAGGTGATTGCATTCTTAGAGATTTTGTCTCTCACTCAGCATTAACTGTAGGCTAATTCTGTCCAAGGAGACTTGAGACATCTTGGTGTCTGAGTCAGTCAGTGTATCTTTGGTTTCAGTTTTGTTTCAAAGGGTTTTGTTTTTTGTTTGCTTTTTATTTGTATGTATGTATGTATGTATGTACTCATGTTTGTTTAGTGTGTTTGGAGGCCTCAGATTGGCATTGGGTATCTTCCTCTATCCATCTCCACTTTGATTTTCAGGCAGGGTCTCTCACTGAACCTACAGCTTATTGATTGGGTAGACCAGCTGGCCCAGCAACCTCCCCTATCTTGGCCTCCTTCCCCTCCCTCACTTCTTGTTTGCTAACGTTACAGGCTGGTGTCACCATACCCAGTTTTTACATGGCTTCTGAAGATATGAACTCAGGTCCTCACGCTCTAGTGGCAGGCATTTTACTGCTTGTGTTTATTTTTAGGTCAGGCTCCTGTAGCCCAGGCTGGTTTCTAACCCCTTCTGTAACTAACCATGACCTTGAACTACTGATCCTTGTGTCTCTACCTCAAGTGTTGCAATTACAGATGTGCTCCACCCTATCTGGCTCACAGTGCATTTAGATCTCTTGGGAGCTATTGTGCTTGAATATGCAATGTAAACTCAGAATGTCTGCATAAGCTTTAACATGGAGCACTCTGTGGCACCTTGTGTCCCCGAGTTAAGCTTGGTTTCCATTCTGCCATTTCCTTGGGAATTCTAATTCGTTCTTCTTCTTCTGTAGGGGACACCTGTGTTTGTGCACGCCGGCCCCTTTGCTAACATCGCTCACGGCAACTCATCAGTGTTAGCCGATAAAATTGCCCTGAAGTTGGTCGGAGAAGAAGGGTTTGTAGGTAAGTCGTTTTGTTTAAAATTTAATGATTGTAGAATACTGATAAAATTGAAAAGATAATGGCTGGGATAGAGTACTGACATGGAATCTCATCTTTTATACCTCTCTTTGTAGAGAGTCTCAGTACGGGAGAACTTGTTCTATTCCAGTACAGTTATATTGGTTGAGCCATTGGTTCTATGGTCAAGCACATATGCCTTCCAATACCTTGGACATGTTTTTAAGTAGCACTGAACCTCAATTTTCTTACCTGTAAAATGGGGCTAATGAAATTAAATAGTTATCCAGTGGATAAATATGTAGAACCTACCACATTCAAAGCTCAGAACTGGGGATCCAGTGGTCAGCAGAGCAGATCGAGTGGCAGGCCTCGTGGAATGTCCTGTCAATGGTGTGTGCACAGGAGAACGTGGTCATTGCCTGAGCCATTAGCAGTCATTATAGTACTAATACATTAAAATCAATGGGATTTTTTTTCCGTCCTGGAATCCTGGTATGTTTTTTGTGACCTGATAGAAGGGAGGTTCCCAACCAATAGGCTCAAATTTTATTTGGTAGATTCATACTGTCTGCTGTCAGGAGGGGCACCTGCCATAGAGCTTTCGTCATGGTTACTAGCCATGATCTTAGGCCAGAAGGATAAAGGTATGAAGAAGCAAAAAACAAAAGCAAGGATTCATTTGACGCTGGAAGGATTTGATTGTCAGATTTCCCCCAGCCAGCAGGCAGTTCCTGTTATCAGTTCCCACTGTCCATGATCAGGTCTAGCAGCCACTTCCTTCCCAAGTACCATCAACCTTGCATCAAACTCCAAAAGTGAGTTCTTTTAGTAGAAGAAAATTCCGCTGGGCAGAAGAACCGAGATCTACACTTTCACGCTGCAACAGCTCAGGGTTCTTTCAGAGTTATTGAGACTGATTTAAGGATCCCGTGTAGACACGGAGTCTGGATCAAATGAGGATTTATGTAATTCCATCCTTCAAAGATCTGTGTAATGCGCAATCATGTACTTTGCTGCTTAGGCACCAAGTCCACAGCAAGAGTGGCGGGGCACGCTAAGTGGATTTGCTCGGATGAGCATCCGAAGCAGTAGAGCTAATGACCGAGGAGGCTGGGGGAAAGGCAGATACTGAGGAGATGGGCACTTAACTGAAGAGGTTCTAATGTATTGACTGTGGATAAAAGGGCTTCTAGCATAAAGCACTCTCGTTTGTGCTGATAGGGCTCTCTGCTTTACTTTATCAAGCAGGTATTTACAGAATATGCATCATCAGGACAAAATGTCTTTAAAGACACATGTTGATGGTGTCTACAAAGCATGCTACTTCTCCTGGGGTCTGGATAAGGCATTAGACTCTGGGTGTGCCGCTTGGTGGCGTTCTCATTGGGAAACGGTGAAGGTGGATCAGATGAGGAGTGGGAAATGGAGGGTGGCACTGATGCAGGGTTAGACATTATGGGATGGGAGCCTCCGCTCGGTGGTGTGAAGCAAGAACTTTCCTAGGGCTCCATTTCCTCTTTGGTAACAGCAGAACCCCTTTACTATAACATTCAATAATATCCAAAGGAAAAGTGATTTGTAAGACACAGGCAACTATGCAGATGTCAACCATGCTTCTAATTACTCCTCTCATCCCTTGTAGTCTGAGGGGAGAGTTCCCTGGTGAGCTTGCCCAATGTGGGAGTCAGAACCCTCCTCAAGGCACGTTAACTTCCTATGCCTCAAATTCCTTGTGTGTAAAGTAAGGCCATTTAAAAATAAACATTATAATTGTGTGTATGTGCATGATGGGGGTGAGGTAACCATGGCACACCGTGTGGAAGTCAAAGGACCAGTTTGTAGGATCGGTTCCCCCTCTCCACTTTAACGTGGGTTCTAGGGTTTCAAGCTCAGGTCGCCAGGCTGGCTCAGCAAGCGCCTTTACGCACTCTGCCATCTCCCCAGCCAAAATAAGGCTTTTAAGGGAGCTTTCCTCACGGATTTAAAAAAAGGGTGTGACAGTGTGCCTGTCAAGTTCTGGCCTGACCCCCTACGAACCCTTAGCCAGTCCTTATTGTGACTCTCCCCCTATTATTGACACGTGACTAGAAAAGGTTAAAGTCCTTTTAAGAATTGAGTTTATTTTGGAGTGATAATGATTCTCATTTTAATTGCTGTACAGTACACATCACTTAGAGTCCGCCATCTTAGCTGTACAGCGGAAGAGAATCAACCACTGCACAGCCAGTCTTCAGAACTCTCCATCTTTGTGGTCACCAGCCCTTCCTTGCCTGGACTCCAGGAGCTTACCATTGGCTTCTACCTTTTCTACCCTCTAGGCAATCAGGGTGTGGTAGGGGAGACAAACCAGTTGAGTCTCGGCAGAGAGTGGGGTACACGTAGCAGGGGCGGGAGCTTTGTTGATTAACAAAGAACCTGGAGGCGCTTGGGGAGGGGGAGCATCTCTTGGATAGAATTTTCCCTGTTTACGCCATTTAATACCACTCTCAGTTCTGCCCCAACATCCAGCAAGGAATCCTTTTGTCTACCCAGAATAATTATTCTAAGATAATGGAATCAACGGTCCATTTAGCCTTTGCCACAGCCCAGTGTTTATTTAGTTAGCTGCATGAATTTGTCAGATGAGAGCCAAGTGCTTCATGAGAACTTTAGAAGAAAATGCTATTGGGGACTGTAATGGCCCCTTCTTGGGAGCCAGGGGTCCCCACGGGAATCCACCCAACCTCCAGGCACTGCTGAAAGACAGATCTCTCTTTGGCATCAAACCCAAGTCAAGAGTTATTTTTACAAAAAGACAAAGAAAGGAAAGGAAAAGGAACATTGACTTCCTATTTTTTAATTATTATTATCTCATTTAAATTTATAAAAAATCTCAAAATTATTCCCAAACCTCAGCTTTTTGCTTTCTTTTTTCTTTTGTTTTCTTTCTTTTTTTTTCCTGCTCATTTAATTGGCTTCGACTCCGCTTTTCAGTTGAAGGCCCCGCCTCTACTTGAGAGTGTGAACCTAGAATTGTATGTGCTCATAGCTGAGGGTCCTTATATCCAGCAGTTGCAGCCACTGGAATCCATGACTAAACTTTGGAGGTCTACTGTCCCCTCCCTTACTTAAGTACTAATAGAATGGGCCAGATGTGATGGCATATGCCTATAATCTTGGAAGACTAAGGCAGAGGGACTATGAGTTTGAAGCCAGCCCACACTTGTCTAAATAACTCAACCATCTTCCACCTAGATCAATCAATAAATAAATGTAATTGTGATATAATGTCATGCCAGTGCATCTTAATATACTGTAGTAGATCATGTTTGTCTTGCCAACCCCCCTGTCTTAGCCCATTTTCTGTTTCTCTAATGTAATACCACAGATTATGCTTTAAAGAAAAGAACTCTGTTTTGACTTTTGTTCTTAGCCTGGGTTGATGGCCTGTGTTTTCTGATAGTCTTCAGGCTGGCAGAGTTGGGAGACAAAAGGCATCACATAGCAAGAGGTGTGTGGGGGGGGTATGTGTGTGTACGTACACATGGGTATGGGGTGTGTGTGGGTGTGTATATGTGCATGCATGGGTGTGGTGTGGTATGTGTATGTGTGCATGCATGCATGGATATGGTGTGTATTTCTGCCTACTTCTGCTCTTTAAATTTTTTTCCTTTTTAAAAATTTGTTTTGTTTCTTTTTTGTTTTGACTGTTGTTTTAAGGGAGCTATTTTTAGTACATGTGAGTGCAAATGTCTTAGGAATCCAGAAGAGGGCATCAGATCCCCTGAGTAACAGGTGGCTGGGACCACACATGATATGGGTGCTGGGAACCAAACTCAGGTCCTCTACAGGAACAGCACATGCTCTTACCCACTGAGCATCTCTCCATCCCAGGGCAGATGCTTTTGAGACAGGGTCTCACTTAGTAGCTTTATTTGGCCCAGAACTCACTGTGTAAACCAGGTTGGCATCTCTTACCTCTGCTTCCTGAGTTCTGGATTACAGGCACCTCTTGATCCCTCTTCTCAAAAACCCATCAGTCTTCCATCTCAAGGCCCCAACCCTGGTGACTGTATTGAACCCCATCAGTTCTGAACACCAGAGCTTGGTTCAGGCTCTGCCCTCTTGTGCCTCGTGTTTATTCAGTTCCAATGGGAGTGTAGGGAGGAACCATATTCCAACATAGCACTCTCTTGCCTTAAACTGTTTTTCTCAATACGTGGCTGAGTAAAGGTGACCTTGGGGGCCACTGACTTTAGTCATCTTACTTTGCCTTCATCCCCCATCCTTTAGGTCAGTTGTAAATCTTCCCTCCTGAGTTTCAGAGGACTCTAGTGAATAGCTACACCCAGCTACTGGCTTATTCACGCCATCTGTTTTTATTGCAATGAAATGTTAACTACTCCATCATTTAGGTAGAAGAAAGCCAGACCAAACTAAACATTCCTATAATTTTATCCACCCTTTAAAAAAAAATCTGAGTTGAAGTAGTATCCAGCTTCTGAGCTTAGAGGCTCCTGGAGCTCACCCTGCTGACATATAAAACCCTGCTCTCGGCCAGGGCTTCACTCTGTTATGAAGTTCATTTTTGTGTCTTGAGTAATGCTATACATAATCATGTCAGGGGTAAGAACTGGATTATTAGCAATCTGACTGGAGGGGCTGTATAAACCCAGGCAGCTGCTGAGTCTAGGGAGTGGACTTCAGGCACTGGACTCCAAAAAGCTTCACTGCAGGAATGTTGGTTCATGGTGTCCCTGGATGTCAGATTCCGGGAGCTCGGTGCTGATTCCCATTCGCTGGCCTTTCTCTACCACACATGCTTTCCTGCAGACTAGACCTCTTTGGGGTTTGGTTTTGATTTTGGTTTTTAGCAGCTGGTCTTCAGTCCTTAAATAAATAAATGAAGAAGAAGAAGGAGAAGAAGAAGAAGAAGAAGAAGAAGAAGAAGAAGAAGAAGAAGAAGAAGAAGAAGAAGAAGAAGAAGAAGA
>CABHPQ010002118.1:24850-40324 GCA_902168405.1 Peromyscus aztecus
GAAGAAGAAGAAGAAGAAGAAGAAGAAGAAGAAGAAGAAGAAGAAGACGACCACCGAGGGAAGCTCAGTGGTAGAATGCTTTCCCAGCCCCGGGTTCAATCCCCAGCACAAATAAATGATAGAGGCGACAGAGATGGCTCAGTGGCTAAGAGCACCTGTTGCTCTTGTAGAGGACCAGGGTTCAGATCGCAGCACCCACATGGCAGCTCACAGATGTCTGTTACTCCAGTTCCAAAGGCTCTGAGTGGGCCCCAGGCAAGCATGTGGTGCACATACATACGTGCAGGCAGGACACTCATACACGTAAAAGTAGAAAATAAGTAAGTAAGATTGGAACATTTGGTTATATACTACTTGGGAAAGTATACGGTTTAAGTTAACCAACCCTTTTGTTCCCGACACGTCTTGCTGTGCTGTTCCTGTGTGCTTTAGGTTCAGGGGTTGGTTTGTGATCAGACAGATACCTGGAGGTAAGATTCCAGGGCAGAGGCTAGCATGGCGAGGGCCTTGGATTCATTTCCCAGCACTGAGAAAGAAGGCAGAGACATGACATGTGACTGAAATCTCTGTGACTTGGCAGGTGTGACCTGAATAGTTGACTGCCTGATTCCTCCTCACAGCAATCCTGGGCGGCCCTCGTGGATGAAAGTCTTTGGTTTGAAGTTAGCTCCTGAGCTCAAGGGACAGGCCTGGCTACTCTGACCTTACCCCTGCTGTCTTAGATGTGCCTTGAACTTGTCTTCTATGTGTGTCTCCTTGCTCTTCTACTGTGTTCCAAGACAGTCACACCCACGCAGAGTAGATGGTGATATCATGCCAATTGACTCCTAGAACCATTAGCCAAAATCGACCTCTTTTCTCTAAAAATTATCCCATCACAAACATTACAGCAATATGAAATGTGGCGCCCTCCTTTGCTCCGCCTTTTTTCTGTTGCTCTAGAGCAATGGTTCTCAACCTGTGGGCAAACCTCTATCTCCAGAAATATTTACATTATGATTTATAACAATAGCAAAAATACAGTTATGAAGTAACAGTGAAAATAATTTAATGGTTGTGGGGTTACCACAACATGAGGAACTATATACTAAAGAGTCACAGCATCAGGAAGGTTGAGAATCATTGCTCTCGAGGGAAGCACTCTCCAGATGGGAAAAGGTATCATTTCCAGGTGTACATTTATACTTTTAACACAAAATATCTACAATCAACCTTCCCAAGCCTACTCTGTTTACAAGATTAGGATACAGTAATTTTTTGGACAGTACCCCAGATCCAAAGTAATGGCCAGACACATCCATTTATTATGTAATTAAAGGTCAAACAATTTAATGGGTGTTTGTAATCTAACAGTTTAATAGCTGTCTGTAAGAATAGTACCATCAATTGAAAATAACTGTATCATTCTTTTTTTTTTTTTTTTTTTTTTTTCCCAAGACAGGGTTTCTCTGTGTAGCTTTGCTCCTTTCCTGAAACTCACTCTGTAGCCCAGGCTGGCCTCGAACTCACAGAGATCCGCCTGGCTCTGCCTCTCGAGTGCTGGGATTAAAGGCGTGAGAACCACCGCCCGGCAACTATATCATTCTTAAGTAACCTCCATACCGTATTAACAAGACACCTGTTGGGCACCACCCAACTTCAGAAACCCTAGAACAGATGTGTTCAGCCTCTCAGCTTCTGCTCGGTTCTTTCTTCTTCCTACTTCCTACAGAAATCATTCTAACTTAGCTTCATGAAGCACAGGATCTTAATAGATGCTTCTATTGTAACAGTGACCTGCTTCACAGTAGTAGTGCTTGCCATACCCAATAGATATTGTATACTACCTTTTTACCCTCAAAAATGTCAAGTGTGCCAGACTGGAGAGATGGCTCAGTGGTTAAGGGCACTTGATGCTCTTACAACAGGCCTGAGTTCAATTCCCAGCATCCACATAAGCAACTCACAATTGTCTGTAACTCCAGTTCTAGGGTATCCGATGCCCTCTTCTTGCGTCTGAGGGTACCAGGCATGCGTGTGATGCACAGATATATACATGCAAACAAAATACCCATACACATAAAATTAAATAATAATAGTTGGGTTTCTGTTTTTGTTTTTGTTTTTTAATGTGAAGTGTCTCACAAGATGAGATGGCTCATATCAGTCACTCTATATCTGTCATTCTAGCACAAACCTTGGGGAAGCTAGCGAGATCGTGTGTCAGAGAAGGAGGGAGAGAAAGGCTCTCAATAGTATCCTGAGGGGGGGGTGTAATTTTTTTTAAAAAATATATTTATTTATTATCTGTGTGAGGGTGGCAGGAATGATGCTTATAAATCACTCGAGCAGGGGTTGGGGATTTAGCTCAGTGGTAGAGCGCTTGCCTAGCAAGTGCAAGGCCCTGGGTTCGATCCTTAGCTCTGAAAAAAAAAAAAAGGACCAAAAAATAAATAAATGAATAAGTAAATAAATAAATAAATCACACAAGCAGTTTGCGGCCTGGATAAATCTTTGCTGAGAGCAACATGAGTTAACTTTCCATCCTGAAAGCCTACTGTGTGCCAGACACTGGCCTAGAGCTTTGCGGCTGGGACCGCACTGGCCACATCTTCCAGCTGAGAAGATTGAGTATGGGAGTGAAGGGGTCTGTCCCAAGTGACAAGCTTGGGCTGGAAGGACAGTGATTCCCACCCAGTCCTTGGCCCCTAATCTGAACTCGTGCTCCTGTTGCTCACTGCCTGTAAATGCATACCTTGGGTCCACACCATCAACCTCCAGCCCTGTGTTTGCATCCAACAGGACTAATGTTTGTTGAATGAAAACGTAATAGTACATGTCAGTTATACAATAAGACTTCTCTAATGGCAGGAGTGTCTGGATTGCCATTAGGTTTTTTGAACGGTGACCATGAGCATGTTTCCAACATGGCTTATTGATGTAGTAAATAAATGAATTGAAAGTCATTAAATGAAGCCTGTTGCAGTGATTACAAGTCCCAGCTACTCAAAAGGCAGGGAAGAAGGATTTCTTGAGTCCAGGAGTTCAAGGGCCAGCCTGGGAAATAGAGTGAGATTCCCAAAGACTCCATCTCAAAATAAATAAATAAATATAAATATAAATAAAATAAAAAGGCAGGGACTGGAGAGGTAACTCAGTTGATACAATGCTTGTTTAGCAGGATAGCTCCATGGGTGGAACCCAAGAACCTTGTAGAAACTAGACATGGTGATGCATGCCTGTGATCACAGGGCTCAGGAAGTGGAGTCAGGTGGTCCAAGAGCTCAGTGTCACCCTCGGCTACATAGTGATCCTAGGAAGGCCTGATCTACTTGAGACCATGTCTCAAAAAAAGTAGTTGGGGACTGGAGAGATGGCTCAGTGGTTAGAGTGCTTGCTACTCTTCAGGGGACTTAAGCTGGGTTCCTAGCACCCATGTCAGACAACTCACAACTAGCTCCAGCTTCACAGGATCCAACACCCTCTTCTGGTCTCTACAGCAGGCACAAGTACACACATGGTCTTCACCCACAGATGCATCACACATAAAGAAAATTAAAAAAAATAAGTATTTTTAAAGTCATTTTTAAAAGTAAAATGTTTCAAAAGCCATTTTGAACTTTAGGAATGCTCAAGCCTGACCTTGACCTTTTCCTTATGCCCTACATAATGCAAATGTGTTTCAAAATGAGCTCCGTGACTCATTCCTGTTTGTGATTTATGTATATTCCAAACAGCATGCTTGGAATATCGTTCTGCTTATCATCATAAAATGTAGAGTTCAAATAAGTCCCTTGTCAAAACATCGTGATGCAGAGAGATTAGTGCTGTGAGAGCTGACACAGAACGACTTTAAGAAGTGGTCCTGAGGTTAAGCTGGAGTTTTGTAACTTGTGATTACATGGGCCTTCTAAGGGATTTTCTCTAACGTCCATTGCACAATACGTTTTCAGATTACGTTATGTGACTGCTATCCTAGCCCATCTGGGCCAAGAACATCTAGCCTCAAGGTGCTGGACAGGAGCCAAATTGCCTTTTATAGTTTCAAAAATTGCAATTATGTGAGGTTGTTTTTTACATTTTTTAGCAGCATTTGGTGTAATTACAATATGGTACTGTTCCTATACAAGACATGTATTAGAATTTTGAACGAGGAATCCTGGGACACTGGCAATTCCTAAAGGAGTATAATTTAGGATGTCTTGTCAGGGACTTCTTTGCATCTTTGGAGAAGGGCATTCTGAAGAGGAAGCAGATTGCATTGCTTTCTAAAAGCTGCAGGCCTCTAGCCCCCTTTAGCTATAAATGTTCTCATCCTTTCACTATTAATAGTTGGGTACAAAGTTTGTCGCTGCAAAAATCTACATAAGGGTTCAGGGTCCTGTGGGCTGCTTGTCTAGCTCACAACAAAGCAGAGTTTAAAAAGCTAGAGACGAAAGGAGTGTCTGGATGAAATGATATAGACAGTGGAAGAATTTAAACAAAATCAATAAGCCAGAAACTAGCGAACAACATTGCAATAAATCGCATCCCTCTTGGGCACACCTAGTCAACCTGGCCAGGATGTCCATAACCACCGCTGTTACTGTCTTACTCTGGAGACCTAGCCAGTGGGGTAAAGTACGAGCCATGTAAAAAGTATAGATAACTTTTCTATTATTTATATGTGTTCGTGCAGAGATAAAATTCAAGACGCCAACTACAATTTATCGTAAGTAATAACAGTTTCAGTTTGCCCAGTTGGCTACAGTATAAATATGTAAAAGTCAATATAGCCTTCCTTTATGTCAAGGATAAACATAATGTGGAAAACGATCCTATTTATTCCTACCCTCCTCCACGCTATAAAATACCTAGGAATAAATTTAGCAAGACGCGAACATGGAGAAAGAAAAGGACAGCCATGTAGGAAAGTGAAAGTTATTGACACGGTGAGCCCGGAGTAAAGCATAATCCCATGGTTACCTCTGTCAAACTAATACTCAGGACCATGCTATGTTGCACTGATTTTATTCCATGAGAAATGAGGGAATGTGAGCCATTTAGAATGGACTCTTTTTTTCACTTCTTACAGAGATATTTTCTTTTAATATTTTCGTCAAATGATTTCAGGAGCTCCTGGGACTCTTTGTTTGAATTTTTCAAAATTTTATCTTTATCTGTCTGTTTTGTGTGCATGTCTGTTGGTCTGGGAACTGAATCAGGGTCCTCTGCAAGAGCAGCAAGTGCTCTTAACGTCTGAGCCACCTCTCCAGCCCCCATGGTTAACTTTTTTTCTAGTTTTATTTTGACATAGGACTCCATGTAGCCCATGCTGGCTTCCAATTCAGTATATAACTGAAGCTGGCCAGGAACTGCTGACCCTCTTGCCTTCTGAGTGCTGAGGAGAGCAGCCCCTAAATTGACGACCTCGCCTGTCTCCTTTGGGATGTTCTCACCCTGGTCTCGCCTTTATTCAGGACAAGTTAGTCTGGCGTGAGTGAAACGGTTACAGCAGTGGTTCTCAGCCTTCCTCAGGCTGCGACCCTTTAACATAGCTCCTCATGGTGTGGTGACCCCCCACCATAAGATTATTTTCATTGCGACTTCAGAACTGTCATTTTGCTGCTGTTATAAATTGTAATGTAAATATCTGATGTGCAGAATATGTGATATTGGACTCCCAGGGGGGTCTTGACCCACAGGTTGAGAAACACTGGGCTATGTACCTATTACTGTGTGACACAGAGCACCATGTGTATATATAATATTTTCATGGTGCTTATTATCCCAGCAAGAGGTAGACATTACAAAGGTTGTTTCTCCTCTCTTCTCTCCCCCTCCCTTTCCCTTCTTATTGTTTTTTTTTAGTTGGAATCTTGTGGTATCCAGGCTGGCCTTAAACTCAGTGTGTAACCAAGGATGACCTTGAATTTTTAATCCTCCTGCCTCCACCTCTTGAATGTTGGGATCCTACAGTGGCTAGGATCAAACCTGGTGCCTTGTGCAGCTAGGCAAGCATTCTACCTGCCTCTATCCCCGGTCCCCAAATCAAAGTTTCATCATGCCTATTGGCCTTGCAAAATTTTGGAGCAAGCTTCATGAAGGGCAGGTTGAAGTTGTTCCCAGAAAGACTGTAATCCCTAGCTCTATGTTCCAGCTTGGGCATCATGAAGCCTCGTAAAGGACAAGTTCATATCCTGATCTTTTTAGTCAATTCCATGTGGAGAAGTCTCCCTTGATTCTAACATATTTTAAACAGTGTTTCATCATGTAATATTCTACTGTCAGAATACGAATTCTCTGACTTCCGCCAGGCAGACCTGATTCTTCTCTTCAGAGCCTCCGCCTTGCCGTCTTTCTCTGGTGGAACCTGAACTCTCCTCAGGCTTCCTGACATGCTCTTGTTTATCTCTCTGTCCGTAGTGTTTAATAATAAATTCTATGTCCCCAACAATCTGTCTCAGTGACCCTCCTGAACACCCCATAAGACCTTTCAGGTCTGCCCCTCCTTCCTCCTGGCCTCTTAAAAAAAGCCATCAAAAAGAAGATGGAGACCTCGCAAAACAGATGGAGGGGGCATAGGAAGACTTGGGAATCTTACAAGGAATGCCCTGGAAGCCCCAGGAAGCTGAAAGACTCACCAGGCCCCTCCTTGGGGTGACATCTGAGCAGTAAACAGCCCCAGCAGTGTGGTGGGTATCTGTTCAGAAGAGCTGCCAGCCAACTGGACCCCGAGCTCCAGCGATGCAGCTGTCCCTGGTGATCACTCATGCTGGGGGGTTGGGGATGGGGAGTCCTTCTCCCTGATGCAGCTGCTTGAGAGTCACCCCACCGACCAAAGTCATCGTTCCACTGACCGACACTGGAATTCTTTCTCTGGTTTGTCGTCAGTGCCCTGCCTGGGGTGGATATGTTAGTTGCCGTCTCTTTAGGAAAAGGCACAAAGCAGACGGCGGCACAGATGACTTGGCATGAGCTCACGTTTGCCTGGAGAAGCATTCTGAACACCGCCGCTTTCTGCTGGAGGGTGAACGCGGTGGATCCCAAAAGGTCTTAGCTTTCCCAGCCACCACGCCGCCGCTTTCTGCTTGAGGGTGATCATGGTGGATCCCAAAAGGTCTTAGCTTTCCCAGCCCCCGCCCCCACACCCACCTCTCCGTGTCTCTCTTTCTCTTTTTCTCTATCTCGTTCTGTGTGCGTATCTTTCTCTGCCTCTCTCTCTTGAGACAAGGCTGACCTTGAACTCGTGTATCTGAGGATGACCTTGAATTTCCGATCCTCCTGCCTCCACCTCCAGAGTGCTAAGATTACAGACATTTGCCAACCTTGCCCTGCTTAGGAGGTGGCGGGGGTAGAATCCAGGCCCTTATACAAGCCGTTTGCCTACTGAGCCACATCCCAGCCCATCCAGGAAAGTCTTTTGAAAGGGGGTATGCCTTTCCTCCTCTTTTCCCACTGTTGGGGACTTTTTGTTATGATGGCAGGGGCTCCGGCAATCATCCTGGACCCCTGGGTAGTAGCAGCTCCGGATGATGGAGGAGCTGGTACACCAGCGCAGAGTGCCAACTGTGATCTTCTTTTATGTGAGAGAAAAATATGCTTGTATTGGCATTGTGCCACTCCTTCGTGGCTCCTCATATTTGTGGGTAAACCTAATCCTGATTGGTTCATTCCTAAAAACAGCCTACTTACAGACATCCTAGTATTTTCTCATTTAGATCATTTCCTCCTGTGTATTACTCGTAGGCTACGGGCGCTTTCTTTCTCTGCACAGCATTAACTCTAGGACTGAAGTCGAGGTGACATTTCTAATTTAGAAGAGATGTGAGGTTTGCTCGAAGTTTTACTGATGGACGAGCTGAACTGCTAGGGGATAGAATGTGGTCAGGACTCTTTGTGTGACGCGTGTATGCATGTGAAGGCCAGAGGTCGATGTTGAGTGTCCTCGTCTGTTGCCTGCCGCCATAATTTTTGAGACAGGTCTCTTGGGGAGGCGGGAGCTCACTCTTTTGTCAAGATTTGCTGGCCATTGAGCACCTAGCATATTCCTGTTTCTACTCTCTCAATGCTGCGGTTACAAACATGCATGCCAAACCTTTATGTGGGTACCGCTTGTGAAGCAAGCCCTTTACCACCGAGTCATCTCCCGGGTCCCAGAACTCACTGATTGGTGCCTAAAGGCCTCAGCACTGAGGAAAACAGTGGTTGGTTAAAAAGCTCTGGATTCAGACTTGACTCAGGACAACAGAAACCACTATTATATTTGTGTTATCCTGGGAATAGCATGGGATACATGTGCAGGACTCTAGGGGGTTTCCTGCTCATGGTGTGTTAAAATTGTTTCCACTCTAATGGTTTTTGGAAGCAAATTATTTTTGTAGTTATTTTAAGTAGTTTTAGAAGTTATATCATGAAATTGTTGCCTGGCCTTAAAAAGTAAAAGCCATCTACACTCATCCAAAATATTCGTGCAATTTTATAAAGCAAGCCAAAAGACTCTAAAGGATGTGGGGAGAAAAATACAGATGAAGGTAGTGTTGAGATTGCTCGCATTTGGAGCTCAGAATGTGTGTGCACATAAACGCCCAAACACATGATAAGCATCTAAAAACTGAGTGAAACACAGCCCTCACCTTGGTTCTGAGCCGGGAGTTAGAATGGACACATCTGCCACATCAGTGCAGGCTACATTGGAACCCAGTGAGAAATAACAGCCAGATTCATTTCTGTTTGCACAGAAAAAGTTTCAGCCCTACCCCCACCTGCCTAGCTTCAGCTGGTCCACTACTGCCCACATCTGTACTGCTCATCCCAGGGGAAATGCAAGTGTGAACTGCTGCCCACAAAACCCATCAGCACCCCTGGCAGGCAGCTTGAAGCACCCAGCCCACGTACACACTGCTCTTAACATTTATATTA
This sequence comes from Peromyscus aztecus, assembly GCA_902168405.1. Taxonomy (NCBI): domain Eukaryota; kingdom Metazoa; phylum Chordata; class Mammalia; order Rodentia; family Cricetidae; genus Peromyscus; species Peromyscus aztecus. Next base: position 33,731 of record CABHPQ010002118.1, read on the forward strand.
AGCTCTGCGGACAGCATACAGCAGCCGGTCTGGGCATTAGCCACACCCTCTGAAATTACAGATCCAAATTTCCTCCTTTTCTCCTTCACCAAGCACACCAGACCGCTCCCTTGAGCTGTAACAGCAGAAGGTGTTCTAGGCACTTACCTCTGGTCCTCTCCTTCCCAAGTCATGGCTCTTAGGACCATGGGGGCCTGCCCAACTGCATTCTCATACATTTTGAACATATGTGCCCAGGCAAAATAGAATTCAATATTGTGTGTTGTGCTCTGAAAATGTAGCAGACGTACAGATGGCCCCCGTCTCTCGGTTTGACACAAACTTCACAATAGTAGGAGAGTAGCTACATTCTGTGGACAGCATCCTGGGAAATTTGGGATCTCCGCTTTTTTTGGCTGGTGATAATAGCATGATACTAGGCAGCCAGCCCCACCATCACCAAGGAAACAGCTGATAGGCTGCAGCGTGATGTGCTGTGAGGCTCGAATGTTCAGCTGGTTAGAGGCGTGAAATGCGCTATCAGCTTAACATGTTCTCGACTTAGTCTGCGTGTATCAGGACAAACGAGGAGTGTCTGTGTGTGTGCTCTCCCATCCCACATCTCTAAGCTCTGGACTTGTGGATTACCCCCCCCCCCCCCAGAGTGTGGCATGAGCTTTTTTAACTGCTGGGGGGGGGGTTCTAGGGAGAGAGCCCCGTTATCAGCCAGTTGTCCTAATATCAACAGTCAGTAATCCACCTGCTCACCACCGTTTTGAAATATCACCTTTACTGATCTCGTTCCCCCACATCGTGGAGTAAGTGTTAAGGACACTCGTGAATGTGACTTTGGCCCTCTTATTGCTGTGGCCCCATTATCCCACTTCGATGGTGTCACCCTGTTTTGCTACATGGTCGGGTAAGCCATCCATCCGTAGTTTCTAAATTCTCCTGGAAGGCAGCTGTGTGGCCCTGTTCCCTATGGGGTGATGAAGATAAGCACAGAGGTGGCTAATGTTGGAATGAGTGATGCTCCCAGGGGTTTCCTCTGCCCTGGGTACCAATGCTGAGCAGAGTGAGCCAAGGCTACCATGGTCTGCTTGTGAGAAATGGGCAAGCCCAGCTCTTCTTCTCCTAGATGGAGATCATGGGTGATGGTTTTCCCAGACAATGTTTGGCTAAAATCCAGAGGCAGAAGTAATTTCTCTATCAGCCACATGTGTGCAAGAACCATCCCTAGGGTCCAGAGAGATGGTTCCGTTGGTAAAGCGCCTGCCACACATACCTGAAGAGCTGAGTTTGGATCCCCAGCACCCACATAAAAGCCGGTGGTAACCCCAGCCCTGGAGGGTGGGGGGGGAGGGTGCAGGCAGCCCTCTGGAGCTCATTCACCCACCTAGCTGAAACGGTGAGCTCCAGGTTCAGTGAGAGACCCTCCCTCAAAAGTAGGGTGCACAGCAAATGAGGAAGACCCCAACTTAGACTTCTGGTTTCTGTGTATACACAGGTATATGTATAGATGCACACAAGCATATAAACATGCTACACACAGGTAAGTACATTTTTTTAAAAACACACCCAAAGATTATAGCTTTCGGTTTTAATATATTTTCCTTCTATCTTCATTGCTGCTGGGAATCTAGAAATTATAAAAAGAACTTCACAGAAAGCCTGTCTGTTTGCTCTGATCCGAGTTTCTCAGGAGTCAAAGAGAGTTATCCTGGCTTTATGATACTGTCCTTTCTCTGCAGGGGCTTTATGATAAAATGTGTGTACCTCCACATTCCTTCATTCTTCTTCCTTAGGTGTGTTTTCACAAACTCCTCTTAGAGAAAATGCTCTGCCCCATTTTTCCATTTTGTTAAGACATATTTGTTAGTAGCTAAGCCAGGCAGAATTCTTTTTTTTTTTTTTTTCATTCTAAGACACTGCCTCGCTGGGGAGCCCAGACTGGCTTGACTGGCAATCCTCCTGCCTCTGCCTCCTGAGTGTAGAATTATGGATATCTACCACCACCCTCAGCTTCAGAATTCATCTCTGAAGGCGGGTGGACGTAGGGCCCACTTCTCACAAGCTGCAAGAGGACAGTTTTGCCCCATATAATCATCCAAAGAGCAAACTCTCCCAATCCAGAGCTTAGATTTTTATGTGGGAAATAAAGCTAACATGGAACATTGGGTGCAGTGGGCTACACCTGTAATCTCAGCACTCTGGAGGCAGGGGTAAATGCATCTCTCTGAGTTCAAGGCCACCTTGGTCACTAGAGTGAGTTCCAGGCCAGTCGGGGCTACACAGTAAGACCCTGTCTCAAAAAAATAATTAGAATGCATAACTTACTTTTTATCTAAACATTTGATTCCAAATTTAAATTTCTCTTTGGCCAAAATCAATTTACAAAACAAGATGTTTAGTGATGGTTCTGAGTAACTACTAACTATAACTAATCAATCTCCGGGAGTAGGGAGTAAGTTCTGAATCCTTCTTCCAAAGTACATTAATATTTTTAAATTTTTAAAACTTTAGTTACTGTCTCTACACACACACACACACACACACACACACACACACACACACACACACGTTATCCAAGTGTCCCTGTGTCCTATTTATTTATTATTGGCTTTTTGAGACTGAGTCTCACTGTCGCTCAGACTGGACTAGAACTCACTCTGTAGACCTAACAGGCCTTGAGCTTCCCCAGTTTCTTGCCTCTGGCTCTCCAGTGTTGGGATTGAAGGCATGTACCACCACACTTGGCCCTGTGGACTCGTTATATGTTGTTAATGTTCTCTTTCCCTTCCCCAGAGTACACCCCAATAGCTTCCTCATCCTCTGTGCTCCAACTTCAACCTTCCCCAGGGTGTGGAAACCTGGCCATTGGGCAAGAGGGAAGGGTCTTCAAAATAACATTCATTTGTGGTTTTACTGATCTCTTCCTCAGTCTCCAAATATGTGCTCTGCAAGTTTATTTTTTTTTTTTTGTATCCTCTATGGAAATTCGACTCTCTTACATTTAATAAAATCATGGGACCGTGAATTATTACATCAACGAAACTGACAGAGCAGAAAGGATTTTGTTTTTAGTAAAATTTCATAGACCTGAGATGAGTTAGAGCCTCACAATTAATACGTTCTGAACCAAGGTCGTTGTTGTTTTTTAAGCTGTAACAATAACGCCGAGCCTCCCTTGTGGTTCGTTTGATGACTCATCCCGGTTTACTTAGTCTCCTTCTAGCCACTGAGAAAATAACTAAAACTCCTCAAAGGCTAGCCCACCTTGAGCTCCAGTTCAGAATGCATGTGCTTTGGTGACTTTGAACTGACTCTCCCCGAGTTCATCTGCAGGCAGCTGCAAAGAATAACTGTGTTTACACAGGGCAGAAGGGGCCTGTGTGAAGACTCATCTCTGTTTCCTTTAGCTCTGCACAGAAATTATAACCTGTACTGCTTCAGGGTGAAGCCTGGCTCCGACTTCTTCCTATGTGTGCATCCCTTACAGTCAGTCTCCCATTTGTCATGAGGAAGTAAAGTCTGGACTGGATGGAAGCTACAATTTCATTTCCCCCTGTGTTTATAAAAATTCATTTTGAGAATTGACCAAATCTGTCCTGTGCAGACATTTTTTTTTAACCTCAGTCCATGCTGAGCTGGTTGTGGTGACTAGTTCTGTGAGAACTTCAGCAGTCCATAAATCCGATTTCATGTCCAAGGATAATGGAGAACGCAGTATGTTGAATATTATATGTGTGTGTTGCATGCATCACGCAGAAAATTTATCGCCGTCATAAAGTAGCTATGAAATCTGACAATACTGGTTTTTCTTTTTATCTTCTGAGTGTTTGTGGAACAAAGGGTGCTTTCATGATAAAACAAGGTGAAAATTCAATTTGCAGTTCTGGTGGTAATCTTCGGGTGCTTCGAGTATGAGAAACTCAAGGAAAACCTGGCTCGATTGAAGGAGGGTCTCCTCAGTTGGGAAGCAAAAACGAGAATTTCAAAACTAAACCAGTTTCCTTATTCCCAGCCTGTCTGCACGTTTGGTACAGACCATCTAAGCTAGGATATTCGAGTTACCCACTCCTCCAACCAGTGGTGAGAGAGCTGGTGTCTGGTTTAGGGAGACAAGTGTTAGGGGGTCTCAGACAAGTGGGGGAGTGGCTCCAGGAGACCACTTGGTTCTAAGGAGGGCCACCACCGTGTGTTTGTGTGCTCTGTCTGTGCTTGGTGTCAGGAACCAAGTCCAGATCAACCTGGTCCCTGACGCAGCCTCTCTAAAATCTTTTTTAATTCACCGTAAGTCTCCCCTGCCCTCCGCTGCCCAAATCCCACCTCTGTTGGCATGGCAGCTAACAATCGGGGGAGGTGATGGGTAATCCCCACATGAATTGCTCTAAGAGAAAACAAATTTCTGAACCCAAAGAATGACATGCCCTTGAAACACAAAGGTATTTAGATTTTTTTTCATTGAAAGCAGTTCAGCTAGAGAAATGTTTCCTGGTTGGCTGATGCATCAGCAAGGTGGTATAGAGTAAGGACACTAGCAGAGACTGCATAACAGAGTGACATTGAGAACAGTTATTGGAACCTCTCCATCATTAGCATCATAGGCTTTAAGCAGAGGGCTATGTTGGTCACGTGGAAAGGGGGAAGGAAGCACCCAGATCACATTGGCCTGTGTCGTCTTGATGCAGGAGGGGTCCGTCCCACCACGGGCGACACCATTCCTAGGCAGGCGAGTCTGGGCTGTATAAGAAAACCTCACTGAGCACGAGGCAATGGTTGAGCCAGAAAGCGCCATTCCTCCAGGGCCTGTGCTCCAGTTCCTGCCTGAGTCCCTGCTCAGCTGACTTCCCTCAAGGATGGATTGTGACTTGGTGTTTGTAAGCTGAAACAAATCCTTTTCTTCCCAAGTTGTGTTTGGTCAGCGTGTTATCACAGCAAAGGAATAAAACTAGAACAAAGGGTCAAGAGGAAACGCTCAGTAAATGGTCCGTTTGTCCCCTTTTTCCCCCCCCGGGTTTTTTTAAACAGTCCCCTCCTCTCACCGTCTACACTTCTTAGCAGGAAGGCTGACAACCCCCACCACCTGCGCCTTCCCATGCTGACCATTTTCCCCTGGCCCCTCCTTCTTCCTCCTTATGCTATTAAGTCAGGAGTCACTTTAGTCCCCAATTGCCAAGTTGCACTGACCCCATTATTGATTCAATACATCAAAGCTGTGCTGAGTGGAATTTTTTTATTTGGATGATTCAGACTCCGGGATTTCGGTGGATGAGGTTACGGTGATTAGCATAATGAGCTGGTGCAATCTTGTAGTCTAGCCTCTGGTGCATTTGTAATATTCTCAGAGGGAGTGTCTAGAAAGTCCAGCGCTCCTTTGTTCTGCTTGACCCATAGCCGGCTGCCTGAGTGGGATGAAGCAGTCTTTGATTTTTTTTTGGAATCGGGCTGCAGTGTTGCGCATTATAGGATGCCTAGCGGTGTCTCTTAATTAGATGCCAGGAGTGACCAAAAATATCTTCAGAAACTGCTAAGTTTCCCCTGTGCCCTCTCCAGTGGGATGGGGTTGCAGGGAACAGCATCATTCCACTCAAGAAGAACTCAATGACATTTTATCATTTGTGATGCCTGTGAATGCTGTAGGGATAGGTAAAGAGGTTAAGGCATTAGAATAGCCAGAGATAAATACGAGATAGGGTGGAATTCAGATTGACCTGCATACAAGTAAGTAAATACAATTTTTTTAAGATTTATTTATTTATTTATTATGTATACAGAAGAGGGTGCCAGATCTCATTACGGATGGTTGTGAGCCACCATGTGGGTGCTGGGAATTGAACTCAGGACCTCTGGAAGAGCAGTCGGTGCTCTTAACCTCTGAGCCATCTCTCCAGCCCAAGTAAATACAATTTTAAGGCCAGGTGCAAGCCTTTAATCTCAGCCCTTGGGAGGCAGAGGCAGATGGATCTCTGACTTTGATGCCAGCTTGGTCTACATAGCAAGTTTTAGGCCAGCCAGGGCTACATAGTAGGACTCTGTCTTGGAGTTGGGGGGTAGAGAGGGTTAAAAGTGTAAAAGTAATTTCAAAAAGGAAAGGCCACATCAACATTCCATCGTGAATGGGACAGAAACTCATGACGCCCCCCACCCCACCCAGGGGCACTGTAAGCGGTTAATGATTACTTTGTGGAGGTAGTCACATTCCTGGATGGTATAGCCACAGCTCAGTTACCCTTGCTTGTGCAAGCAACCATAATTAAATGCAGTGGGCCCCGAAGCAGATAATAAAAATAATAACAAGCGATGAAAGGAGGAAGACTTGCTGGGAAGGAGTTTGGTGGGAGGGGGAAGGGACTGTATATATGGACTATGTCTTCATGTAAACTATGAAATTTAAAAAAGAAGAAAGGCCAAAGTCATGCTGCTTATTCATTGGGTAATTAATTTATCTTCATCACAGTAATAAAGTCCAGTTGTGGACTCCGTTGCCTCACTAAATGAGGATTGTAGCTGGCATTATCTCCAGTCCCGCCCGGGGCCTGCAGTCACTCAGATCCAAATAAACACACAGATGCTTATATTATTTATAATCTGTATGGCCATGTGTCTCAGGCT